>PVJI01014171.1:0-45060 GCA_004026765.1 Micronycteris hirsuta
ACGATGGTGCCTGGCACACAGACGTGAAACACAGCAGGTACGACTCAGTTCGGTAGCTGGTCAGTCATCGGGAAGATCCATGGGCTGAAAGAATCCAACCACGGTCATTCTCCCCTGGGATCAAGTGTTAGGTTAGGATCCCTGAAACTTTTCCTCCCTGTGGAAGGGGAGCCAGGGAATAAAGGCGTCATCTCTCCCCAGGGCTTAGCACAATAACTCACTCATAGGAGGTGCTCAGTAAATGCGGACTGAGTCCATGACCGCATTTTACTGTGTATCATGTGCACCCCTTTGCCCAATTTTTTGAGGGGAAAATAAGACTGTGCGTTATACACGGGTAGTGCTAATTCTGTATCTTTGTAAATATTTTTATTTCTTTTATTTATGTTTATGCATTAAAAGTGTAAGTCTAGAAAGCAATAACAATATCTTCATGCAAAATACTACCCCGGAATACAATAATCATTTTTGTTTCTAAATACAAATAAATAAATAATTGAATTAAAAAATTAAAACAAAAGACTTTTCTCCTGAAAGTCTGGGCCAAAACCATGGGTGCACAGTATCCATGGGAGCGTATTATACACGGCAAAATACAGAGACGTTTCCCCTACTTCAGCTAAGATCCATTGAGAAAGGAGAAAACATCTGAGATGCTGCCTCTGGAATTAAGGAAGAAAAAAGAGCTGGTATAAGACTTTTAAATGGCGATGATAATGGGGGAACTAGGCAAGAAAGCACAAGCCTGCTCAGTCCTGACCACAGCTAAACCGCATCACGCCTGGCCTTCAAGGCCCCCAAAAGCCCGCACGTGTTCATCACCTGGGAACAGAGCGGAGTTTGGAGCCTCATTCCACACAGCTGTCCAGGGGAAAAGAGTTCACAGATTTCACTGGTTTAACTAGTAGAAACTGCAATCTGAGTACCACTGCTTAGCACAAGTCAGATAATCAGTAATACTAATGAACTATTGCATATAATATTAGCCTTAATTTCACCAGTCACAATGTGTGTGTGGGAGCTTGGCTACGAGGACAGGCAGATTCATGAACAGCAGGTTCTTAGAAATGTACGCCCTGGGTCTCCACTCGCTCGCTGAGCCCCCATGCCCAAATGCACCTCGCGCCCTCCATCCTTCCAATCCGTCAGGGCCTCCTGCTCCCGTGCAGACATCACGCGAGCAGCCCAGACTGGACGCGCACAGCCTCTGCGAGCGGTTCGAAGGAAAGGTACTGCTGAGGCCGGCAGCTCGAGGCCCCGCACCCGGCTGGCCCTTTCTCTCTCCGGAGGGCAGTTCTGGCTGCTAAAAAGAGGAGTGTGCTGAGATGGAAACCGATCAAGTTATCGGCTCCCCGGTCAGGGCATCCAGGTATCTCTTTCCCTCGAACCTGCAAGCCGGGCTGGGATGGCTTGGGTGCTTTCCCAGCCAGCTCTGCTTTCTTCTTCCCCCTTGCTTGGTTAAAATCTGGGGACATTCAAAGCTGGATCTTTGGGTGACTATAGCAAAGAAAAGGAACTGAAAAATGAAGTGACCAGTGCAAGCAGAGACTTGGCTATTTTTGGTGTGCTCTTCGAAAGGCAAAGGTGCCAATTTGCAGAAACAAACTCCTTCTTCAGCTCAGGGCTCAAAATACCCCCCAGCTATCGCTGCCAGCACGCAGAGCAAAGCCGTAGAAGGTCAAAGTTTAGGAAGCCAAGGGAGCATCTTAACATCACAGGATTCTTGGCACACGTGGACCTGTGGGTATTTTTGAAACAGCTTAACAACAGATTTCAGCTGGCTTTACTCCAGTTCAATGGGATTAATATGTAATAAAATGATGTTTTGACCATCTGTAAAAGAAGGTCATTTCCCAGCAATCAGAGTATGCACTACAATCCCAAGGCAGCAAAAGCTCTGAAGCTGGAAAGAGAAAAGAAAAGCAAGCTGATCTGGCATGATAAATTGGGCTGCCTTGGCCTAGCTGCCAAGCACACGCCACATTTCTCTTTAATACCACTCTGTAATCGGACCACTGGTGGACCGGGTATATTTGCCTACAGTTCTCTGGCTCCAACATCTAAGAGAGGCCATTCCCTTCATGGGGAATGCTGGCAAATCCTAGCATTCTTGTCAGTCTTAAAATTGGAGACTTTTCTTGAAAACAACCTCCTCCCCTTCATTATTTTAGGCAGGTGAGCACGGCAAGAATGACTGCAATTTGCACCAAGCAGGGCATTAGCGGCTTTGAAAACCTCTGACTGATCCCAGCTTACATGAAACAAAGGCCCAGATGCACTGCTTCTAGGTGGACTCATAACAGTGAGTTTTCCAAAATTACAGCTTTGGGAAGAAACGAAAGCTGCAAGTGAACTTCGGAGCCACACCAGTGCACTCCGCACAGACCGACTCGGGCAGAATAAGAGAATTTTGCAAATCCAGTTAAAAGGAAAAAAAAAAAACTGTCATTCCCAGGGAAAGTTGAAGAAAAACAGCAGCAATTAAAGGAAAACATTCAAATAAGTGATTTCTAGGACTCATCATAGGATCCAATACAAAGCCAGCCCAAACGCCCCTATGCACTATAGTGCAAAGCAAGGACCTTGAAGCAAGACCATTAATCAAAAAGTGGCTTCTGAAGCACATCAATATAGTTTTAATGAGGCATGCTTTACCCGATTCTAATTCACCGAAAAGTCATGCTTCATTTCCATTCTGACATTCATCATGCTTCGAATTTTAAAAAAATTAATGAGAGCACCAATTCCCCAGTCCATTCTGGGTATGGGAATCATTTACGGCCTCTTGTTCGGCCTTAGGAGGTGGATGGGGCCCAAGGCTGGACTCCAGACAATGGGGAGGGGGAGTCGGTGCCTCCCCAGCCTCCCGGGAAGCAGTGGACAGAGGCGAACAGATAAGCCCTAAGTGGCCTGGCTCTAACAAGGAAATATCTTTCAAGCCTCCAAGTGTTTTTATTTTAATTATGTGAATTTTAAATTATCCTCCATAACGCATCTGTGTTTTAATACTTTAAATTACTAACGAACGAAATTACTGAACATTTCTTCCCCAAACACGTACACTGACACATCAGGAAGACGCACCGCATTTCATCCACGGCTGAGTGTAAGTGACTGGACCCACAGACACCCAGCAGAGCGCCCCCAGGAGGAGGCGCTGGGATTCCGGGTGCCGCCTCGCCACACCAGCACCCTGGCTTCTTCCTTAGAGGCTCAACCCCCTGGAGAAGGTGGGGTGGTCATATACACATTATGCAACATCGAGGAAATGATAACACAGACGGAAGCATCCAGCTCAGTCCCACAGCCTACACCTGCCTCCATCCCCTCTCTAGCCACCTTCCACGGAAGACGGAGTTAGGTGGGAAAGGTGGTGTCCTCTGACAGCAAGCTGCGGGGTACCACACGCTCCAGCACAAACCAGGGACAGGCAGAGTGCGGCGCTTCGACCTGGGTCTGAGCGCCCCCCACTCCCCGCCAGCTCAACCTCGGGGCTGGTCTCTCCCACCCAGTGTTTGGGCTAATGTGGAAGATGGCTCCTTCATTTTCCATCAATGCTGCAACGGAACCAGCCAACCAGGTTTCCCTAAAACCTGCACGTCTCTGAAATAAAGAATGATGAGGGAATCGCAGAGAAAATCACAGCTGTAGTAAAACACTTTCGTTGCCATAAGAACAAAATAGCTTGTTAAACAAACATAAAGCCGGGTCTGAGAAAAAGTTGCTCATCATTCGTTCTATGTTTGGTTCATTTCTAAAACACTGCCATAACTAAATTGGCAAACCAAACTTAAACTCTGCCAAGCACACGTTCATGCTGAGTGTAAATGAAAAAGAAGCCTCTGCAGCTGACCAAATCAGGGACCTGCTCGTACCTTCCACTCTTGCTCACCTCTTCCACACAGTCACCCTCCAAACTCTCCAACCGAGAAAACGCGAAGACACACAGCACGTCCGGGTCGCATCTGGGAATGCAGCCTTGCAGGGTTGTCGAGCGCTAAATATAGGCAGGCAGGTAAACGGCTCAGCCCAAGTGTCGTGTACAGAGCTCAGCCAGGGGGAGATGGGGACCACGAGCGACACATCCAGTCTGAGCCCTCCTGACTCTCAACAACGGCTCCTGCCTACCCAAAACTAGTTCATTATTTCCCAACTAAGACTGTTTTCTCTGACCCCATCCCCACAACTCACATTTCCCAGGCTCATGCCCAAATTCTGCACCAAAATCAGATCTAACCAACCCGATGTTCAGACCAATGTTTAAACACCAGGACATTTCACCTGCAACTCCAAATGCGCGGCTCCTCCAGAAACACCTGAAAACAAGCAACAGGTATCACATTCCCACAGGGCAACAAGTGACTGGAGCAGAGGGGCCGCTGCCCGCTCAGGTGGAGCCTGCCAGGCAGACCCCTTGTTTAGGCCAAGGTCACTTCAGTGACTGCTGTCACCTTGCTGGCTCTTGGTCTGCGACCCAGAGTTCTGGATTCTGAGCTTGTAGTGGGTCATGTGCATCGCAATTCCACCTTCTTTCTTTAATGCTCATCCGAAGGACCTGTCTAGCCAGGGGCCATCACATTCTCCATCCTCTTCGCTTCCATCACAAGCACCTGTAGCTGCCTTTCTTGTCCAGACCATTTACCTCAAGAAACCCCCTTCTTCCCACTCCCTGAACGATTACACGTGAAAGGGAGCAAGTTCACAACTCCTTAGCAGGCTCCAGTCTGTCTCATAAAGCTGCCTCTCAACTGGGGGTCCGGGTCCCTGTCAATATAAAATAGTTGCACGGTGGACCTCCCACACTGCCGTGAAGCGCTTTATCTGGGAATGGCAGGAGTCTCCTGCAGTCCTGGTTGTTCCCGAGTGGAACGGTCTGGATTTCAGACAATCAAATTAAATATATCACCGCAGCACATGAACAAGTTTTGAAACCACTATTTTCACAGATAACTCACTGATGAGCCAGGGCTGGCAATGACAATTCCATCCAAGAAGACGTGGGACAGAGGAAAACAGAGGCCTCGGAGTCAGAGCTGGAACTCACTGGCCAAATGAGGTAGTAACTCGACTGACCTCCTGGGGCCTGATTTTATTTTACTTCTTTTCAGTATTTCCCAGAGCTTTATAGTCATTTTTTAATACTTTGAGCATTTTCAAATAATATTATGGTCCCAGTTAATCTGAGGCATCATTCTGAGAGCAATAATTTTGAGTCTTAAAATTAAATATCTAAAAAATAGATGTGAAGAGATCTTCGAAAGCCGACTTCTGTGCTTTGCCGTTTCCAACCAGAAGCGAAGCCACTGGAGCACTTCACAGGGTCGAGTCCCTACTGCTCTGGCTGGAGAAACCTCCCCAGTGGCAGAGGGAGGAGCCGAGCCCGGCACCACGCAGCTGAATGCCCGCTGGACACGTGACCTCTCCTCTGTGCCTACGGGGCAGCGACTAGACACTGAGAACAAGGCAATGGGGGAAGGAGACAGAACGCAACCAACTTCAGGATTCCCATCTTGGGCCTTATTAACGCAGGTGGTGCTGAAAACAAGACAACTGTATGAAACAACTTCTCTGTCTGGAGGAATCTCGTAACCCAGCGGTGGTGTCTGGCTGGAGAGAGAGAGGTTTCTTGTGTGTTTTACATTCTGCATGGAAAAGGTACCAAAAGCAAACAATTATGAGCCACAGCCCAAAATGAAGCCACATGAACACAGAACGTACCAGGTCGATCAGATCGCTGAGGTTTTTCTCGATCTGCTGTGGAGGCAGGCGCCTCATTAAATCCAAGGCACAGTCCAGCTGCTGATCACTCTGTGAAAGGAGAAAGAAAAGTGTCTCAGTCATTTTGCCAATAGCAACACCGAGAACCTTCTTCCAACAAGCCAGTTTGCAGCTGCAGCTTTCCCCGGGGTATTCTAAGGCCAAGCAGGCCTGCAGCGGGCTCTCCGCCGGGTCTGCTGCGGGGGCTGCTAGTCTCTCTTTGACAGCAGCGTCTGTCTCAAGTGGAGGCACCCAAAAGACAATCAAAGAGTGGGAAATAGGCTAGAGAGTTCGGAAAGTGACCCTGTGTCTACCCACATCTCAAAGCCTTACCAGCTTTCCTTCTCTAATGCAGTAGACCATGGGTGATGCATTATGTATTAATTCCCAGCTGGTTCTGTGGGGAGCATGCTTGAATACTAGATGAAGCTCTTTATTCTTTGCTATAACCTGGATTTAAACAGGTAATATAAGATAGCATCACTAGGCCAGGTTCCTTGATAAGCTCCAAGCCAGAGAGAAAGCCAGGCAAAGAACAAGCGGCAAAATCTATGGAAAGGTTAAGTGCTTCAGTCATTCTACTTAAAGCTTGGCACGTTTTCCATGATGCCAGGCCTTTGCAAAATAGACACTTAACAGCCAAGAGCTCGCTCTAGCTGGCCAAGTGCACTACAAGGCAATACACGGCATCAGGCTGCTACAGGGGCCTGGGAGGGTAAAGGTTACTCTCGTTTGCCGAACACCTCCTTCCAGCCTTGTGTGCTTCCTATGCTCCCCTCATTCAATCTCATGATGCACAAAGTGACTGAGAGCCAGCCTGTGCCAGCCACCGAGAGTATGTAAGGAACACTGGAGAGGGGAGGAAGGAACTGGGCGGGCACAGACTGGTGCAGTACAGAGTGAATTCGGTGCAGACCGGGTTATAACACAGAAGGCCAGGCCTCAGGAGGTCCGACGAGATACGAGGTACGGAAGGTAGGCCCGGTAAAGCAGCAGAGAGGCTCAGGAGTGCACGTCAGGCAGATGGAGTCCCCAAGGCCACCAATCAACGGCACTGCCTGACCTGCATCCTAGTGCTGCTCTGGTCAGACAGACATCAGGACTTCTCAAAGCCCTGCATCAGGAAGTTAAAGAAGCTTCATAAAATGTACAAAGTAATCCTAGAAATGCCACGTTTGGCTGTAATAAAATACAATCTTTGACTCTGACCATCTATCCACACTCCTGATGTATTAACTTCACAGAGGCTAGGGGACAAGGATCCACTTTATATTCATTTCAAAAACATAACACATTAAGTAAACTAGAAGCAATTTCATTTTCAGGTAACTAAAACAGTCACATACGACACGCTGGTTTTTAAAAAAGGGAAAAAAAAAAAAAAAAAAAGCCCTGGCTGGTGTGGCTCAGTGGATTGAGCACGGGCTGGGAACCAAAGGGTCGCCAGTTCAATTCCCAGTCAGGGCACATGCCTGGGCTGAGGGCCAGATCCCCAGTGGGGGCCATGTGGGAGGCAACCACACATTGATGTTTCTCTTCCTCTCTTGCTCTCTCCCTTCCCCGCTCTCTAAAAATAAATATTTTTTAAAAAATAAAAAACTCAAAGCAAAAACCTATGTTAAATAAACTTAAAAAAAAAAAATCATAAAAAAGAAAAAAAAACCTCCCCTGCTCAAGGTGGTTATCAGCAACATTCTGGGACACATAACAAACCGGCTCCCCCCTAAAGAAACACGCGCACACACACACACCCCGGAAACTTTGTAGCGCTTGTTCTGCTTAGTGCGACATTCTAGCGACCGTGAATTCCCTACTTGGGCCGTGCCTTCCGTGCCAGCCAAGGCTGTGGTGACAGGGGCCTGGCCTGCTGGCACGGGAAGACATTTTAACACTTCTAAGTCTGAGAACCCAGATTAGCTGATTTGACACTAGAGAGACTTATGTTCCATTCCCAGTTCTGCCAATCATTAATTTATGGCCTTGGACAGAGCTGTTAGCCTCTACAAGCCTCTATTTATCCATAAAATAAAGCATATCTACTTTATAGGATTCTTGCAATGGTTTAGCTAATACCTGTTTAATTCATATAGCATGTGTTTGATTAGGAATATTTCCTGTACGTATGCGAATACATGTTTTAAACATTTTAAAATATATTTTATAACATTTGCCCCATTCGACCCAACCCTAAAGTCTTTCCGGTTGCTCTGAATTGGAGTTAGGTGTTCAAACTCCATTAAATAGGTATATGCCCCCTTGGCTGTGCAAGAATAGAAAACCTTAGCCCTGGCTGGTGTAGCTCAGTGGATTGAGCACGGACTGCAAACCAAAAGGTCGCCGGTTCGATTCCCAGTCAAGGCACATGCCTGGGTTACGGGCCAGGTTCCCAGGGGGGCCACGTGAGATGCAATCACACATTGATATTTCTCCCCATCTCTTTCTCCCTCCATTCCCTTCTGTCTAAAAATAAATAAATAAAATCTTAAAAAAAAAGAAAACCTTACACGATCAAGTCAGTTGGTTAAAGGTGTAAACGATTGGGCCAAAGACCTTAACAGACACCTCACCAAAGAAGATACGGAGATGGCAAATAAGCATGTGAAATAACGCTCAGCATCCCACGACACCACAGAGATGTGAATTAAAACAACGGTGAGGCGCCATCGCACACTGACTGGGACGGCCAAGACCCAGAACTGACGACACCAAATGCCGACAAGGACGTGGGGCGACAGAAACTCCGATTCGCTGCTGGGGGGAGTGCAAAATGGTGCGAGCACTTTTGGAGATAGTTTGGTTGTTTCTTAAGAAACTGAACACATTCTCACTATACAATTCAACAGCACCCCTTGGTTTTTACCCAAAGGAACTGAAAACGTATGTCCACACAAAAACCTGCACAGGAATGTTCACAGCAGCTTTACTCACAATCGCCAACACCAAAACGCAATCGGGATGTCCTTTGGCATGTGAATGGATACACAAACTGCGGTACATCCGGACGATGTTACTCAGGCTGAAATGAGCTACTATCCAGTCAATGATACATGTGCAGTGCCGGGCGGGTACTAGAAATATGGGGAGGGGGAGCACTTTGTAAGTATGAAATTGTCTAACCACTATGCTATACACCTAAAACTAATACAAAATCATATGAAGTATAAACTGTAATTGAAAAATTAAAAACAAGAAAAAAGAAATGAGCTATCAAGCCATGAAAAGACATGGAGGAATGTTAAATGTCAATTACTAAGCAAAATATTAACATATTCATCTAAAAAGGCTACACGCTGTGGGATTCCAACTATGTGACATTCTGAAACAGACAAAACTAAAAAGACAGTCAAAAGCTCGGTGGCTGCCAAGGGCTGGAGGAGAAGGAGGGATACAAGAGTCCAGAGGATTCTCGGGGCAGTGAAACTACTCTGTGTGACACTATAAATGGTACGATACTATAAACTATGTGCCACCATGCATTTGTCCAAGCCCACAGAACGTCCAGCTCCAGGAGTGAACCTTAATGCAAACTGAATGTCAAGCTGCTCTGCTGCGCCGGCGTGGGCCGGTCAGCTGTGACTCTGGTGCGGGATGCGGACAGCGGGCGAGGCCATGCAGGTGAGAGGGCAGGGTTAGAGGGACAGCCGCCGTACCTCTGCCGTGAACCTAAAACTGCTCTAAAAAATTAAATCTATTAAAAAAAAATAGTGTGAGCTAGTGTTTCTCCACTGGGACTATTGTGTCCTTGCCACAAGCCCCCACGACACACGTGGCGATGTCTGGAGACCATGCTGGTCGCCGGGACGGGGAAGCTACCGGCATCTAATGGGTAGGACCAGGGATGCTTCTAAACATCCTGTGTACAGGATGGTCCCCAACCACCCTGCCAAAACGTCAGTACAGTCAAGTCTGAGAAACCCGGGTTTGAAACCATTGGTTCTGGGGACTGTACACTCGCAGACTCCCAGACTCTCATCAAAGCTAAGGCCCCAGAAAACTGCACAAACGATTCCAATCCACAGACCACACATAACCCCTAAGGACCTCTGGTCTAGGGAGACATTTTCAATTTGGATATTAACAATCTTCCTGAGAACTAAAATAAAAACTTAGGCATAAACTAAGCCTAGCTTCACTTGCAGCTTTAATCCAGAACATGGTGGGACTCAGAAGGGATCAACTGTTGCAAAATGGCTTATAGTTCGTATTTTGCATTAATCCCAAGTAATCTTAATTGGAAATATTTCACTACGAATCTCCAAGGCTAAGGATATCTAATTTTCATTAAGTTAGTAAATGACTAAAAGCTTTCCATAAGCCAAGCCACACGGCAAAGTTTAATGACAGCTTGTAAAAAGTTAAAATTAGACTTAACTGGAACCCTCTGCATGGGAGTCATCCCAAGCCCTGAGGGGCCCGAACAGGAAACAGCCAAGCCCATGAGGAAAACACCAATGAGCCTTAGCTCACCACGCACACCAGGAGTGACCCCAGGAACAGAATGCCGGTGGGAGTGAGGAAGCGAGTCCCAGGGGACCACCCAGGACACTGGCACTTTCACAGCGCTCGAAAACAAGAAATGCTCAACTGTCATTTACACATAAACACACACACACACACACACACACACACGTGTGTGTATTTTAAATTAATATGCAAGGGTTTGTTTTCCCCCTTATTAGCCAAGACAAAGGAATTGATAAATACAAAATCCAGAAGAGTGAGAAGAGTAGTTTTAAGGGGGAAAGGCACCAGGAAAATAAGAGTTGACATTCCTGTTGATCTGGCACACAATGGCGGGTTCAAGATGACTCATAATACGATGATGCTACATCTCGCACACGTGCTAACGTGCTCCTTTACGGCTGTCAGAGAACCAAACAAAACCGAGCTGACCTCTGAGTGCAGCGGAAGACTGGGGTTCAGCTTCGGTCTTTCTCATGTGGACGTCCAGTTCTCCCAACGCCATTTATTGAAGAGACCACCCTTTCCCCATTGTATATTCTGGGCTCCTTCGCCACAAATGAATTGACCACGTAGGCGTGGGTTTACTTCCAGGCTCTCTATTCTCTTTCACTCCACTAAATATTTTTTTAAGGTAATTTAAAAGAAACAAGAACGAGCAAAGACAGGAACTGGGACTCACGAGTAGAGGCCAAGGTCTCCCCTATCACTTGATGTCTCTGAGACTTGGCTGCTCACTTCGCCTGGTGGCTGGGATTTGGGCTACATGACCTCTAAGACTCCTTCTACAGGAGGTGCAGGGCCACCGACAGGGTCCCACCCGCCCTGCCTTGCAACAGCCCCCTGCAGGCCTGCAGCCAGGTTTCAATCCCACAGCCGGGCCTTGAGTGCTAGGCCTGCGGGCCAGGCCCTGAACTGGGCCCCATGGGTGACACCTAGTTCCGACCCTCAAGGAACCTCCCACAAAGCGGTAAATAATCACACGCCTGCGTGGGGCGTGTAAGAACGGGACACAGGAGGTGCAGAGACGAGGCAGCGTTCATATATGCTGAGCTGCACTTCTTCGTGAGTCCATTTTTCCCAGAGTGTCCCACTCTGGTCCCTTCTCACCAGTGGCTTCCTGTCTGTTCTGTGCACTGTCAAACTGTGACTAAGGGCTCTCGCCACCTGAGGCCGGCCCCGCCCAAACCCTAAGCGATCCAAGACACTTCCTCCATAAAACGAGCTTTACCAGTTCCGCCTTCCACTGGCGGTGTTTTCCTGGTTGAAAGGTAAATAGTAAAAGAACGACCATTTCACTTCACTCTCCAGAATCCTCTGCCCGTTCAATTAGTCATTCCATAATTATTTGAGGGTTTCCTAGGTGACAAGCCCTGTTTTTGACGCTGAATGGTGAACATAACAAAGTTGCTGTCTCCAGGAACTTACGGTGTAGCTGAAATTCATAGTGCAAAAAAAAAAAAGAGAGAGTCTCTGTTAGGGTGTCAAATAAAAAGGAGGGGACAGTTACCCCACTTTAAGCTGGTGAAGCTCCAAGGGGTCAGTTTAGGTTTTTGGTCGTTTTTTATTTTTATTTTTTAAAGTATATCAACAGAGCTAAGGAATGTTTCACTTTCTGCGAGTTTTCACATGACCCAAAAAGACAAACTGCTTAAATCACCCTAAAACAAAGAAAACAGCTGCTAATACAAATCACAACAAAGTTTTCAGAACAGAACAGTAAGGCCAATAACACTACAGCTTAAAAAGCCGGCCGAGGAATTTTCAGACACCTGAGAGCGCTGCCGTCACTGTGTGCAAACTCAGCCTGTCAAATGCACTAACAGCGTGAAGACCAATTTGGAAATCACCGTCAAATAAAATGTATTCAGTCCTCTAGGTGAGGATGTCAGGAGCAGGACACGGCCCAACCTATGATAAGCTCAAAGTTTCATACGATGGAAAACACCTATCCACAAAAATGAAAAATAGTTCCACAGTAAAGGTACATACCAAGTGGCCAGGGAACCTCATGAGATTTCTCCGAAGGAGGGGACACGAGCTGGTGACCACTGGCTGAGCAGGAGCGCCCCACACAGGCACGGAGGGGCACTGCCCAACAGCAGGTGCAGCGAGACAGGGGGAGAGAAGTCTGGGGAGCCGAGCACACCGACACCGACGTGCTGCATGAGGGAGGTGCTCAGGGAAAAGGGCAAAACAGCAGAGCGCGGCCCTCGGGGTGGGAGATCTACACCGAGGCCAGACCGTGCCCAAACGGCTCGGAGGGCAGCGGTTTTCCGAGCGGGCTCCGGGGTTCCGGAGCTGCAGGCCCCCCACTCAGAACCTCACTTCACCCAGCGTCTTGCTTTAGTGTACTTACAGCAAAGACTTCTGTGCCGCGCTGTCTGGCTGTTAGCACTTTAAAATCTACTTCTCCAGAAGGGATGAGAGCCCTAAAGATTTTCCCAGAGAAGTGGCAGGAGTACTGTTGAGTCTCAGAAGGTGAAGCAGATTACATTTTCCAAAAAAAAATGGCCATTCCAAGCTCTCCCACCCAGCATGCCCCTCCCTTTGTGGGATGGAGTTTATGTCCCCTCCCCTTGCATGGGGAGAGGTTTTTTGGGGATTGTTCTTATCAACAGAGAACAGAAAAACTCATGCTCTGCAACTTCTGAAGCCAAGCCATAACAGGTAATTTATCTCCTGCTTTGCCTGCTGACCCCTCCTGCTTGGGCCCCCAAGTGCAAGGTAAGCAGTTCGACTGCCCTAAGGCCATCATGTTGGAGGAAGCCCAACCCAGCCCATGCAGAAAAGCCACAGGAAGCCACCCTGAGATTCTGATGAGATACCTGGCCAGCCCCCGAGTGCTCCAGGCCCCCACTGTCCCAGCTTTAGCTGTGTGACTGCAACGGCGCGAGCCCCCAAGCCAGAACCACCCAGTCAGGGCCTTCTTGAATGTCTGACCCAAGACACTACTGGAGATAATAAAATGATTACTGTTACTTTCAGCCACTCGGTTTCGGGGTGGATTTTGTTGGATGGCAACAGTAAGTGATGCAGAGGGACGCCTCTGGTGACTGTGGGAGACGGCCTGACCAGAAACGACTGGGAGCAGGAGGGCCAGCACAGGGGCCTCCACAGCAACCAGGGCTCTCACTGTATGGTTGGACAGGAAGGGAGGGGGTGCCGCAGGGGGTACTCTAAGACTTTAAGAGGCAGGACAGACAGGACAAGGTTACTTCCTGAAATTGAGAGGCAGCCCAAAACGCCTGAGATGACTAAGCTTTCCAGAAGAGACCACCTGCTAGAAGATGATGCCACAGCCTCCTCAGCATGTACACGGTTTGAGTGTGCTCTACTGAAAGTGTGTGCAATGTCCAGGACAAGCGGTCACTCAGAGTGCTCGGATTTCGGAGCAGAAGCCCTGCCCGGCCGCCCTGTGACCAGCGGCGGCAGACCTGCACTTACCAGCAGCCGCCCACACACAGACAACCAGCCAAAGCTTCAAGGCCCTTACAGCGTGTTCCCAGTTCATCAGGACCTTTACGCGTTTACATTCCCAAAAGGCTTATTAGCGAATACTTCACAGACAACACAGAGCTAAACCGCGCTGGAGCCAGGCTGATTTAGCACAGATTTATGGAGTCTAATTTAACCATAGTTTTGTCTTATATAATCTGTGATCCAACAAGCAACTTTGTTTAAAAGCTGAATCTGCTTTCTGCCACACAGCTCAGGAACAATCTGTGCTGGGGGCTGTTTGGGGCAAGATTCGCCAGCCAGCCCTGCCGACATGCATCCGCAGGTCACTGTAGGGATGGCCGTTTGCATCAATAGGAAGTAAGTGTCCCCTCCAGCGACTGCCCTCTGAGTAAATCTTCGGGGAGGGGCACAGTGATGACAGCCGCACGTGAAGGGGATGGCTCACCAAGCACAAACACCAGCATTCCCTTTGGATGACTTTCCGTTCCCACGGGAAAACCCAAGGCCCTCTATCCACTGAGTCAAAGTCGCAGTGAAAGCCCACTTGTCAGGCCAACCTCCCTTAACCTACTGGGGTCTACTGTGCATCGTCACAGCTGGGTCGGCGCCATCTTTTAAAAACTGCGATAAAAGCCACGCAACATAAAGAGAACCGTTTTACAGCACACAATCCGGTGGCTGCGTCAAGATCATTTTGATCATCATGAAAACACAGGCACTTTACAAGTCTGCTTTTCAAAACTATTCCACCGGGATCACAGAAATGTAGATCTGGATGGACTTTTCAAGTTCGTCCAAGTCCTGCCCCAGACGAGGAAAGAGGGTGAGAAAAGTTCCGCAAGGTCACACCGTCGGTGGCAACACAGCACCTGAACCCGTATCTTCACATTGAGAGGCTTTCCTGCCACATCCTGGGCCCTCTTTCCACCTGATGCGGCCACTGAGCAACAGCGTGAGTGACGGGGCAGGCACTGGGGACGGAGCTGAACTGTCACACGTGGTCCTGGCCCTCGAGAGGCTGTGACCTCAGGGAGGAAGACAGACAGAAAATGGCGGCAGGAAAGGAGGACACCGCCACCCTACCCTACGCTCAGAACCACCGACATGCTGGTTATTCCACTGTCACCGAAGAGCTGGGACCTCCACCCAGTGACTCTTCCAGACAGCCAAAGTACCAATCTTCTCTAAATCCTGAAAGATGGCCATCCCTCCAAAATGTCTTCCGAGGCCCACGTTCTAACACAGAGGACACAGCGCTGCCCCTGGCTGAGGGGCGCGGCAGGAGTGCGCGCTCCTGGAACGGGGCCCTGTGTCTGCTTCTCCGATTCTGCCTGTCGGGCCCGCAGCTCCGCTCCTCATCTAACGTGTGGCTTCTGATGTGCTATGGCTTCCAAAACGAGAAACCTATTTGTTTAAAGACTTTGAGAAAAGGAATGAGTTGCAGGCTCATAAAGGAACGTGGGGAGCAGCCTCGCAGGCCCGCCCCGCTGAGCACCCCGCCAGGGCCTGAAGGCGGGGGTGTGCGTGCACACTCCGTGCGAGGCTAAGGGCCCACAGCCGTCACCCTGTTCTCGGAGAAGTCTAAGACTCTAGCGGCGCAGATGTGACCTGGCATTAAAAATTCCTGTTCTCCCACTTACCCTGCAGGGTGGGACTAAACACGAGTGGCCACTTAGTCCCTCGGAGCCTCGGTTTTGAAAACTTTAAAACACAGGCCTAACAACACTCTCCGCCTTGCCGGGCCGCTGACGATGAGGTCATCTGTCTGGCACAGTGACCAACCGAAGAGGGGTCCTTCCAGGCCTCCTCCTACATGGCTGGACTCCCCCGGAGTATGAAGCGCATGGCTTATCTGCTGGGCTGCTCGCACAAACCGTACTGGGTGCGCAAGGCCCCTTCCCCCTGACATTCTGCTCATTGGATGCAGGTTTTCCATGTCGGCTGCCAAGAGTCTCTAGAAAGGTAGGCGCGGTGGTATTTCAGTTTCCAAGTCATTAAGCACCAACAAAGAAGGGCGGACGTCCCCCACTCTCACCCCACACGGCGCCCCTGCCCTGTTCAGGAGGGGGTGCATGGAACGGGTGGCGGCCCTCGAGCCAAAATGGAAGGGAGAGAACCTTCAGAGACAAAATAGTACGAGGTGATGAGGTTCCATAGTCACCTACATAAGATCTGCCCTGTACTGTTCAGCTCTCTCCTTGTGCAGCTCTCCTCTGGAAGTCCTCTGACCCATCTCTCCAGCCCAGGATGGCACCCTTTCACCTTCTCCCCATTTACTGCTATTCCCAAACCCATCTGAGGCCATCCAAACCAGAAAAATGAGACAGCGCTGAGTCCCCAAACTACCTCGACCCCCCGCCCAGCAATGAGAATTTCCAACCACCTCTCCCTGGTGTATTTACCCCAGAGCGAAACTTAGCAACCTGCACACAGCTCCGTGTCGAGCACTGTGACAGCCATCGGCTGATTTTTCCCTCACACATCCCTTCAGGGAGTGAAAGATCCAAAATGAATCATACTCAGGAGGAGCTCTCTCTTTGCTGCAGTGTGGGTTAGAAAAAGGTTCTGGATGGGACTTCCTAAGATGGCGGCATAGGTGAAGGCGCCGGGCCGTCTCGCACAACCAAACAAGGAATAAATCAGAAACCTACACAACCAAAAACAGCCAGATCTGACAGAAAATCGTATTAAGAGGAAGTCCGACAACCAAGGAATTAAAGAAGATACACTCATCCAGTCTGGTGAGCCAGGAGGAGCAGGGCGGAGGGAGAGCGCTCGGCGACCCCGCGGCGAGCGGGTGAACAGACCGCAGGACTGCGGTTGGAGGGCAGTTCCCGCGGGGCTGCAGCACACCGAGATGGGAGTGCCTGACCAAAGCGTGGCCAGCGCCCGGCTCATCCGGACCCAGCGGGGCCGAGACTGGTGGACTGGGCAGGTCTGCATTCTCGGGAGAGAAAGCAGGGCGCAACCCATCGGCGCAGATTGAGAGCACCTGTGGGGGTGGAGTCGCCGGCGGGAGGAACTCCCGGCCTCACAGGAGAGTTCGCTGGGGAGACCCGCGGGGGATTGGAGCTGTGCAGCCCATCCACCGACCCCGGAGCGACCCCCTGAGCTAGCGCAGAGGGGCTCGAATTGCTTGCAAGAGGCGGTGTGGGTGCGGAGAGTGGAGCAGGCGCCATTGTGCTCTCAGGTCCCGCCCCCACAGGCTACGTCACAGCACAACTACCGGGAGTTTCCCTGCCCAGGTGAACCCCAAGGCTCCACCCTCCTTACAGTAACAGGATCACGGAGGGGAAAAAAAATGGCCCAAAGAAAGGAACAGATCAAAGCTCCAGACCAAGAGATAGAAAACCTATCAGATGCACAATTTAAAAACCTTGTAATAAGGATGCTTTCAGAATTCGACGAAAAATTATTGAAATTGCTGGAACAAATGAGGAGAGATCTGCAGGGAACCAATAGAGATAAGAATGAAACTGGGACTCAAATCAACAGAGTGGACCAGCAGAAAGAAAAAAACATCCAACCAGAAAAGAATGAAGAAACAAGAATTCAGAAAACGGAGGAGGGGCTCAGAAACCTCCAGGACATCTGTAAACGGCCCAACATACGGAACATAGGGCTGCCAGAAGGAGAAGAAGAAATCCTAGGAATTGAAAACTTATTTGAACACATAATGATGGAGAATTTCCCGAAGCTGGCGAAGGAAATAGACTTTCAGGAAGTCCAGGAAGCTCAGAGAGTCCCAAAGAAGTTGGATCCAAAGAGGAACACACCAAGACACATCATAATTACATTACCCAAAATTAAAAATAAGGAGAGAATCTTAGAAGCAGCAAGAGAAAAGGGGACAGTTACCTACAAAGGAATCCCCATAAGACTGTCAGCTGATTTCTCAAAGGGGACCTTGCAGGCAAGAAGGGGCTGGACAGAGGTGTTCCAAGTCATGAAAGGCAAGGACCTACATCCAAGAATACTCTATTCAGCAAAGATTTCATTTAGAATGGAAGGGCAGATAAAGTGCTTTGCAGATAAGGTCAAGTTCAAGAAGTTCGTCACCACCCAGCCTTTATTGTATGAAATGTTAAAGGGAGTTATATAAGGTATGCAGGAACATCAACAGGGGAGTGGTAGGGGGAGACGGTGGGAATGGGGCACAGAACAAGTAGCATAAATGGGAGGTAGACAACAGACAGGGGGAGGTTAGAATAGTATAGGAAGTGCAGGAGCAGAAGGACTTATGTGTATGACCTATGGACAAAACTAAAGGGAGGGGAAAGGGGGGGTAAGGGGGTGGGGGGTGAGAAGGGGGGGAAGTGGGACAACTGTAACAACATAATCAATAAAATATAGTTAAAAAAATAAAAGGTTCTGGATAACAGAGTCAACGTTTACAGCCCAGAAACCTCTGCAGAACGCTGAGCGGTTTCTCTGTGTCCCAGGATCAAAATTTACCTGATGGACAGGATGGAATGGCAAACGGTCTCAAAAGGGGTCAGCAATCAGGGCATGAAGGAGGCAGACAGTGCGAGCACATTCCACATGAGCAAAGCAGAGCTGCTGCTCAGCGGGGGCGGGAGCACGGAGCACAGGTGGACCTGTGGCCTTCTGCCTCCCCGCAAGCAGGTGCCCCTTCCCTCCCGCATCTTTCACCCCTGTCCACCCCACTGCCAACTCAGAGAGCTGGCCGATCCCTCTCCCAAGTCCTGAAACCTGGAGCCCAGTCAGCACTCAACCTAAAGGCAACTCTGCTGCTTTTTATGACTGCTGCGCTGAGCAGAGGGGATGACTTTACGCAGGGAAACACCCGGGTCGGATGACAACTGACCAGTCTCCGGCTCTTGACGTTGCCTGCCAGAGACCGTTCTTGGCTCTGCTAAGGAGCCAGCTGGGTGAGTGAGCATTTTATCTCGGGTGCGCCTCCCTCTGCCTCTCCAGATTTTAAAGCACAGGATCATACAAATGTTAAGCTAAAGGGGACCTTAGAAACCACCCAACCAGCAACTGCTTTTTAAAATGAAGAAAGTTGAGGCCCAGACTTATCCATAATTAAGGCTGATCATATCACTAAATAGCAAATGAACCAGGACCAGAAAACAAATTTCTTGACTATACAGTTTAGTGCTTTCCATCTGCTTACAGTTTAATCATAAGTCAAATTTTTAAGAATGGAGCTGGATATTAAAAACACTATTTTTAATGAAATTCTGTTATTAAACAATAGCATTTAAAGCACACTTATATATCATCCATATAATTTTAATTTTCCAAATTAATTGTTCTTTATCAAGAATCCTCAGTATCCAAAATATAAACCAATTTCGAAATAGAAAGCAAACTAACACTCGCTAACCATAAACCGGGCACATGTGTGTGGGTGCTGGGAGAGCCTCCCAACGGCACTATCACCCCAGCTTTCCAGATAAGTAAACCAAGGTTCAGAAAAGTTTAGTGACTTGTCCCAGACCCAGAGCACTGAACGACATAGAAGGACACAGAACAAATACACAGGTCTTCCTACTATAACCAAAGAGTCCCTGGAGAGTGTTAACCCAAACTAAGACAAAATTAATTTCAAATGACTTCTAGAGAACAACTTGCTGGCTCACAAAATGAGAAAGGGGCAGCAAGCCTCTCCTCCCAGGCTGGGCAAACTATGGGCAATTCCACCTACCCAGAATTCTGACGTCTCCTGTTACCTTGAATTACAGACCATTCTCACCAACACTATCACTGACAGGTGGGTTTCTCAAAAACACGAAAGCCGTTTTGGGACAGTTTCTCTGGCTGATGGTTTCCCGGGCCCCTTCAGATGATCTGCAAGGCACCATTACCTATTGTCTGATCATTAATGTTTCACAGATGTCTACAGCTGCCGCCTCTGCGTGATCCTGGCTGGTTTCATGTGACAAGTGACTAATCCCTCCACTTTGTCAGCTGGCAGTCAGACACATAATTAGGGGCCATCCGGAGACGTCTTCGATGGAGGCCATACATGCCACCCATTTCTACCTCGATGGCACAAGAAATTCAAGAGGCCCTTCACAAAAGTCGAAGAAGATGAAAGCAGAGTGTCCCTGTATTCCAAATAAGAGTTAAAAAATATCAACAGTTTGGGGAAAAAAAATCATCTACACGTTCCCTGACAAAGGCTAAGAAAACTCACTTTTTCATAGCAGAAGCCAATTCACACAGACCATCCCCCCAGCCCCCCAAAATGATTTATGATACGGCGTGGATGGATCTGTAGCATTTGGCCACGGGTTAACACCCATCACACACTGCACGCAGCTTCCAAAGGTGTGGGGGAGACCTGGGGTCCCACCTGCAAACAGCACAAATAGACTAGATGAGTCTTGCTGGGAAAGGAGCAACACTGAAGGATTCTAGAAGAAAATAAAGGCTCCACCAATCCAAGTAGTTCATCTAGAAGACAGGCAGTGCTTCCCTGTGACTTAATGCCCTCGGGAGGGTTGAGGAAAAGAATAGGATGTTTATGCATCAAGTGAAGCACCTGGCCCATTTCTCTCCTCAGGTCCCGGGCTCCTACTGCGAAGCCTACAAATGTGGACGGCTGGCCGGTCTCTGCCTGCCCCTCCCAGCTCACGGGCTGCTGTGTATGATTACGGCACTACACTCTGCACCGTCAGCCGTGGGCGCACGCCAGATACAACAGACCTTGTAACAAGGGCCAGCCCAACCTCTGCACCCCCAGTCGCAACACCGAAGCTCTAACGTGTTGGTGACAGAAAAGCACAATGCAACATTCACAATCTGTGATAAATCTGTAAATCGAACCTAACACCTGTCACAAAGCTCCCCCACCTCCAGTGGTCAGAGCCCACCAGGTAGGAAAAAGTCTAAGAGTAAGGTCCGTCTATATCTCAGACCTGACACAGGCCACCTTCCCAGTCTATGGTTGGCAAAAAAAAAAAAAAAACACAAAAAACCACGGGAAGCAGGGAAGACAAGGGTTTAAATCTTTCATCCGCTACTTCCTAGCAATGGAGCTCGGAGCAAGTCCTTCACCTTCCTGAGCCTCAATTCCTTCATCTGTTAAATGGGAACAGTAATATCAATACCTACCTTACAGCGTTGTTTTGAGTATAATAGCATAAAGTATTTGTATGTAAAAAATAAAAAGCCTACCACAGTTCCTGAAACATATTAAGTGTTCAATAAAAAGAAGTATCATCACCATGCTCTTAACACAGTTGAGTTCCAGAGGGCACAAGATTCGAATGCTCCTATATGGAACTAGAACACACGACACACCTCCCCTTAGGCGGCTAACGCTACCTGAAGCATGCAAGTGGGTAGCCATGGAACCAAAGGCTGAAAATGCAATCGGCCAGGGCCGCTGCCCTGTGGTTCTTCTGGGCCAGGCGAAAGGGATCTTTACGAGCAACAACACTATTCCCCCATCGACAGTCGGTTTCGAGTCAGTGGACGTCTCAGCAACAAAACACTTTCTGAAGCTCAAAGCCTTCTTCCTCTCCCTCCTCAAATGCTAAGTGCTGTGTCTCAAGAAAGTCTGTGGCTGAGTAAGGGGTTTAAAGTCCTTTAGTGAGGAAAAAAAATTGAAGAAAGGGAAGCAACAGTTCCAAATCTAAAATATCTTTCAGACGCCCTGGCTGGTGTAGCTCAGGGGATTGAGCGCGGGCTGCAAACCAAAGGGTCGCTGGTTCGATTCCTGATCAGGGCACATGCCTGGGTTGCGGGTCAGATCCTCCACTAGGGGGCGCACATGAGGCAGCCGTGCATTGATTGTTTCCCTCTTTCTCCTTCCCTTCCCCTCTCTAAAAAATAATAAATAAATAAAATCTTAAAAAAAAAGAAATACGTTTAAAAAATAAATAAATAAAATATCTTTCTGAATAGCAGGAACTACACCCGAACACGGGACAGCACCGCTCTCACCATCATCTCTCACACCATCACCCAAAGCAGGCGGGGCCTGGCAATACAACTCCCACTGCGCTGTTACTCCATGACAGGCTCGGACTTAGGGCTTAAAGTGCACTAATACAAGCAACAGCTAGAACTTACTAAGGCACTGGTCTAAAAGCTTTATATGCCAACATCTCATTCAATCTTAAAACCAGTGCTAAGAGGTCAGTGCTGGCATTGTCAGATGTGGAGACTGCGACAGACTCAGTGTGGTGAGGCTGCACGTGTCCCCAGCGGGGGAGGTGGCATGCAAAGGCAGGTCGAGTCTACGCGACCCCAAAGCCTGCATCCCTAGCCACTGCCCCTGCACTGTCTGGCAGCCAGTCCACTGCTCCCTTTCTCATTCTGAGAACACAGCCACCTCTTGGTCGGCCCGTCTCCAGAAGAGGAGCTGGCTACTTAGCATCCACTTCCGCCCAGCTGAGTGGCCAGTGAGAGAGTGGTACAGCACTCTAGCTAAGGACACAAGTTTGAGGGAGGTCTTCTGCAGTCAAGCCCCGACTCTACCGGGTCCTGGCAACCTGACCCTGGGCAAGTTACAGAACTCTTCTGGGCCTCAGGCTTCCTATAAAACGGGGTTAATAAGAACACACAACTCATACCGTTATTTTAAAGGATCACGTGGGGGCGATGCTTGCACAGCTCTTACTTAGCACATACCTGGGACACAGTCACTGCTCCATAAACTGTACATGTTAAGTCAACAGAGAGGAGGAAGGCAGAAAAAAAGGTGAAAAGATATAATCTAAAATTTCAAAATAAAAGCTTCTGGCTTTCTGCCAAAATCTAGAAAAGAGTCCTGGATTTCGTGCATCCGCAGCATGGCGGCGACTGTGAGCAGCAGCAGTCCCCAGGCCCCGCAGAGCCCGAGGGCCGGGCTGTCTGATCACAGGAGGGCCAGACTCTGTGGTCCGGGCTGGGCCTATTCAGTACAAACTTCTACAAAGCAGAACCCCAAGGATGGTTTACATGGCAATTCTTTTTTCTTTCTTTTTCTTTTTTTAAGAGTGAGGGGAAGTGACAGAGAAAGAGAAGGAGAGAAACAGCGATGTGAGCGAGAAAACATCTATCGGCCGCCTCCCACACGTGCACTAACCAGGGACTGAACCCACAACCAAGGCATGTGCCCTGACTGGGAATCGAACCGGTGACGTTTCGCTTTGCAGGATGATGCCCAGCCTACTGAGCTGCACCAGTCAGGGCTGACAATTCTTTTTTTTTTAAAGATTTTATTTTTATTTATTTTTAGAGAGAGGGGAAGTGGGGGAGAAAGAGAGGGACAGAAACAGCAATGTATGGTTGCCTCTCACATGGCCCTCACGGGGACCTGGCCCGCAACCCAGGCATGTGCCCTGACTGGGAATTGAACAGGGACAGCTTGGTTCCCAGCCCGCCCTCAATCCACTGAGCTACACCAGCCAGGGCAGGGCTGACAATTCTTTATGAATCTGATTGCTCAACTTCCCAGAATAGCGGTTTGCTGTTTTGTGATAGATAAAACTGCTTCTCATCCAGGCATGTAAATTCTCTAATGACTGTTATTAAAAGCAAAGAGTCTTATAATAGAGGACCTTAAGTGAGTAAAGTCTTCCAGGAATATAAGAAATGTCACTCTGGCTTTCATTACTTGGTTCTGAGAAATTCAAGGACACGGAAATGGCTGAGTCAAGGCTGAGGTGTCATTACCCCCATCACCTCCAGTGAGTGACTTCCTCACCTGTACCACCGCCGGAGCCCCTCGGGACGCAGTGAGCCCCAGTGAAGAAAACGAATGGTAACATCAGTTCTTCCCTGTCTCTCGGCCACGGCAATGAACACGGAACGCGGAACCGGCCGGCCTAAGAAGCTGTGCGCCTTCCGCACAGTCTGAAAGGCTTGCGATGGGCAGGGAATCTCTACCACTGGAAAAGTGATTAGGGACGAAGAAACACAACAGGCAGTGAAACTTATTCCAGGTCCCGTCACAGCAAGGCAGCCTTCTAGTATTCCAGAACTAGCACTGCACCCTCCCCATACTCCCCCCGCCCAGAGGGAGGGAGTACACTGTTTACCGGGGACCTCAGCAGCGCCAGCCTTGGAACTCACCAGGGGAGAGCTTCACGACACAGAGAGAAAACATCTTTGCTTTAATCTGCCAATTCTCTTATACTTAACTCAGAAGTTCCATGACCAACACAGGGCACCATGGGAGAGCTCAGAAAAAGCAGAGGGGGCTGTTTTGCTGGGCAAGCTCCTCTACCATGAAGGTAGAAATCAATTCACTTTCCCCCTGTAACCCCCAGATCCCAGGAGAACGCCAATGTTTGGATGGCCTGCAAATGCTCAGCTTTCCGGCAGTGCCCCAGACAGGGAACCCATCCATCCCAGTATTGTTCTTACCTCCCACCCCCTCCTACATCAGGGAGGGGACCGGGCACATGGTTCCGAGGTCACGCTCCTCACTTAAAGGATCGTGGGAATGCTTACGGAAACGCTTGTGACAACTCTGCCAGCTGGAATCACCGCTCACGCAGAGGCTGGAGAGCTGGGAGTGCAGGAGCAGACACGGGAGGAATGGGAGCGCAGGCAGGCAGATGGTACGTGTTACCATAAAACAAACAAAAGTGACCAAGCTGTCCACTTTGAACATGTGCCGCTTAGTGCACTTCGACTGTGCCTCAATAAAGTCAGAGAAAAGAGAAAAGGGAGCTGGCCAGTCTCCTACCACCTCCAAAGTGTACTGCTGGCCTGCGGCTCTGGGAAAAGCAGGATTTAATGAGAAAATTCAATTAGGAAGTAAACTTAAGGAAACCCAGAGCATGCTGAGTGGAACAGGAGGTTTTCCCGAGCATCCCGGGGCTGAGCAGCACACCGAGGCACCGTGAAAACGCTGCCGCACACGGGGAACCAGAATCGGAACCGGATCTGTTCTCCTTTCTCCACCTGCCTGTGCTGCTTCACTAGTGACGCTCTGCGTAGGAAGAACTTGCTGTGTAAGGACTAGGAAGGACTCCAGCTGCTCAAAGGAGGCAACAGCACGGATGTGTGCCTGACTCCCCACCAGAGGCTGACAGGCCCTGGGCAGCCTTCAAGGTCACCAGTGAGGGTCGCCCGGCTCTCTTTCTTTTGGTTTCCCTTATAACCAACAGCGGGCCGCTGGACAAAGCTGGGACGTCCCTTGACAGAGGAAAATCTTAGCTGATTCTTATAGGAAGATTAAATCCAGAGCCAGGGAGCAGGGGTAGGAATCCGTTTCCAATCGATGATGAAAAACAGATTTACTCATCAGCCAGGATTCCTTCTTGCAGGATGTAAAAATCAGCGAGCTCCACACCAGACCACAAAAGTTCAAGGTATGAAGGGCGGTGGCACATCCGGGAAGAGATGCCTGTGGGAAAGAAGTCTCCTGGCCTCGGCCAGCCTGTCGGAGACATGGGGAACAACACATCCCTTGGCAGGTGCTCCCAAAACCCGCACGCGGAAAGGCAAGGTCAAGTGCAGGGCTGCCCCACACACGCACACGCTCTGCTCTGTGGGAGTCGACCGTGGCCCCTCCCATGGAGCACGGCTACGCATTTGCATCAGCATGGGGCACGCTGGCGTCACTAGTCAAGTCTGACTCCTAAAGGACCACAGAAATGCAGTGAGTCCCACTTCCCCTACAAAACCCCTAACGCCCTGCGTCTCTGGCCCCTGCTCGGCCATCACCAGAGCAGGGAAACTCGCCAGGCGCTGGGGCGGCACAGCTGCGGGACGCTCTTACTTACATCTCCACCGTCCACCAGTCGATGGTTCTCCTGCCCTCTGCAGCCATCCCAAGGATGTGCAAGCTCTTGGCCACGCACCACCCCTTTACACGACTGAAGCAAGCCATCATGTGCCCCCTCCCTAGCAATCCCCTTCCTGGCTGAACGCTCCAAGTTCTGCCTGTGTCCTGCCTACGGCACAGCTCTGAGACCACGCACCCTCGGGTGTTCCTGGGGTTAGTCCCACACTCAATGGGTGCTCTACTGAGCATCTTCACCCTTACTCCTGCTAGATTCGGCCCTTGGAATCTGTGGTGGTTGTTTTGTTTGTTTTCGAGGGAATCGAGGTCCAAATACCTAGTACTTCAGCAGCCTCTCCGGCTACCATCACATCCTTTGCCCAGGAATAGCAAGGTAGGCTAGGGCCAGGGCACGACCAGGCAGGGGTGCTACCAATTCTGCCAACAGCTGAAGTAAAACATACATGTATTACTGACAAGTCCAATAAGCCGCTTAGAAAGCATTTCCAGGCACAATCATTCAGGAAACACTTTAATAAAGGATACATTTGTAATGAATATGTGTTAGAAATAGACGCTGGGAGAAATGATATAAAAACAATTTGCTTGCTAATGACCCACTGAGCCGTCAAGAAAGGGCAAAGTAAAAACACCGCTTTTGAGTGAAGTGGCAGCGTGCCGTGTTGCTTTGCTTCAATCGGCGGTGGGACAAGGGGTTAAAAAAAAAGCAATTTGCTCTCCTATGTAGATTAAGCATTTCTCCTGAAATCCATCCCTGGCAGCTCAGCCAACCCTGCCTCACAGTGAAGGGGTGAATTTCAGTCCAGGCTAAGGCCAGCTGTTCAGGACGGCCACCACAGGCCCGGAGCAAGGAGCGGCCGCGCGCTACAGCATGCGAGGTGCACCAGTGAACAATGTGACCAGGCAAAGCTGGCTGCCGTCCCAGCTGAGGTTCCCTAAGCACCGCGACCTAGTCTCTGCATAGGTACTACTGCAGCCAACGCTACTAATTTACTCTAGTTCACCCTTCAGACAGACTATTACAATAAAAACCAAACTTTAAAAGATTAGCTAATGCGATTAGAAAATATATATAATATAGTAATCTGCAGGAATGCAAGTTATAGAAGAGTGAATCCCAGTTAGTTCACCACTGGCTACAGCCTGGGGTCTCCCCCTCCCTGAATTCAGAGGGTGGGTACACGTGGCACATCGGTCACCTGGGCACACAGGAGGTCACGTACTTCAGAACTTTTCTAGGAAGTAATGTGGGCGTGGGCAGTGTACTCAGGAACACAGCATCTTCTCTGGGACTCAGCTCTGCTGCCCAGCCAGGCCAGGGAGAGAAGCATTTCAAGGCATAAAGAGAAAGCCCCATTGGCCCAGCAGGAGTGGCCAGAGCACATTCACTTAACACCACTGAGCACCCAGCATGTCTTATAAAGAACAAGCCAGCCCTGGCTCGTGTGGTTCAGGGGATTGAGCTGCAGCCTGCGAACCGAAAGGTTGCTGGTTCAATTCCCCGTTGGGGTACATGCCTAGGTTACAGGCCAGGTCCCTGGGTGGGGATGTGCAAGAGGCAACTGATTACACATTGACGTTGCTGTCCCTCTCTTTCTCCCTCCCTTCCCCTCTGAAAATAAATAACTTATTTAAAAATGTTTTTAAAAAAAAGGAGCCACTGATTGGAGGGGCAGATGGGCATATTCGCCCCTTTTCACAATGCTGTTTAGGTCTCAGTGCAGAGCGTAGGGGAGTTCTGTCGCCAGCATGGGGCGACCCAGACTGCTCGCTAACAGTAAACCAGAGGACCTGACGCAACCGCTGAAGCCGGGGAGGGCGGAGTGGGTGGGTACAGATGAAACAAGATTGGCCACGATGATAGGGAAATGGGGCTCACTGTATTACGTGTTTGAAATTTCCCATAGAAATTTAAATCAACACTCCCTTGCATTATGCCCCATCTAGGCCAGGCTCCCACGAGCTTCAAGGCCTAGCTGAGTCTCCTGTTTACTGGACATCAAGCAGCATTCTCTCACTTGGAGTCGGTCCGGAGAAGCCCCTCTAAGGCAAGAGGAGCAAAAGGAAACCCTCAATGCAGCTCTGCAGCAGCCAGGCAGTAAAGGACAGAAAAACACAGGGTCCTCAAAAACCACTGCCAAACCCTGCAACCGGCAACACTGCTTCTGTTGGTTCCCTGCAGCCACGCCAGCAGGCACCCTGGACTCCCCAGCTCTGGCTGTTTTGGGGAAAGTTCGCTGCTTCTGGCTTTAGTTTGGCTGCCTTCAACACTTCATAAAAACACAGCTCCTCGGTCCGTGGAAACTGCCTCCACACCAGCTGCACTACGGAAGCCTGCGTCGTCTGCACTCACTCTTCCAGGGCACACAGGGTGTGAGCGCGTCCGTGTCTAGCACTGGTTTGATTTCATAACTTCCCCCGCCACCCCCAAACATTTAAAATAACTACACCCTTCTCTATGATGAGCTTGTCTTTCAGAAAAGGATTTTTTTCAATCCATTCGCATTTTTAAGATAACTAAGATACTGTACGACAGAACCACATTAATATCACCACCCCCCTCCACCCCGGGGTCCAGCCATGAGCAAGATACAAGGCTGCTGAGGTCAGTTTCTGATCCCGGGCTGCCTTGAAAAGCTGCACGGGCCAAGATTCAAATGTGAGTACCTCCCGAGTGTCTAGCACTTCACAGATAAGGAAACTGAGGTGCAGAGGCCGGGTCGCCTGACTGACACAAAGTGGGTGGGGGGTGGCTGCAGTGTGGGACGTGTGCCAGGGACGGCCTTCCTCTTGAAGAAGAAAACACAAAACCCTCAAGGGGTAGTTCAAGGCTCCCACCCCGTGAGCCCCGAGATAAAGTGATGAAAGCCATGGACAGACCCTCTCCCCGGAGGAATGCGCCACACAAACAAAAGTATGAATAAGGTATCTGGTGGGCTCAGAGAGCCCCTCTGATCCCCCAAATATCGAAGGTTGAAAGCCTCTGTTCAGATTTTTGATCACTGATAAACTTTAGCAAGACAATGTCCAACTAGAAAGGGACGTCCGTGGAAACGTCCCCAGCCTCTCTGTCCGAAGGCCACACGTCCGCCAGGGCTGCCGTCCCAGTATTTCCAACACCCCAGAACCAAGGTCCCACAGACAGACAGACAGAGAGACAGACAGACAGACAGACAGACATCTGTGCTGCCCCCGCCACTAATCACATGAGCACACTAACCTTTACTGAAAACTGAGGATGAACAAAAAGGGATTATTTCCAGAAAATGGAACATGCCTAAACCTGTCTCAGCAGTAAATCTAAGGTTTTGCTAAAATAAACTACATCCTGCCCGGCTGGTGTAGCTCAGTGGATTGAGTGCGGGCTGGGAACCAGAGGGTCCTGGTTCGATTCCCAGTCGGGGCACATGCCTGGGTTGCAGGCCAGGTCCCCAGTGAGGGCCATGTGAGAGGCAACCATACATTGCTCTTTCTCTCTCCCTTCTCTCTCTGAAAATAAATAAAATAAAATCTTTAAAATAAACTACATCCTGGCCCCTTAGGGCACTGCCATCCTCACAGGTCCTGGGCTAGCTTCTCCGCTCCCTTCCCTGCCACTTCCCACCTCATACCTCAACCTGACACAGAGGAGCCATCTCCTGGAAGTCTAGACCTGATCCCGGGGTCAAAGTGCGCACTTTCAGAAAGTAGGTGAAATTCAGAGGTGATCTAGAAAGCAGTTTTTTGAAAAAAACTCCAAATTGGAAGAAAACAATTACGTTCAGGTACAAAGCCTCTGGCCCAGAATTCTGCAAAGGGCTTACACGAAGCGTGTGCACAGAGGGTCCTTTCCACGCGAGTCGGAGCAGCAAAAGGCAGGGACGGCCTCAACGCCCAGCGGGAGTGAGCAGCAGCACCACCGCACGGGGAAGGCTGCGCAGCCACGGACAGGACCTCGCGACGGGATTTCGTGCGAGTGAAGAAAGGGTTTACGGGATGCCAGAAAGATAGAGCAGATGCAAAACAGAAAAATCTGAAAGCTACATTTAAAAAATATGCTCAAAGAGTGAAAAAGTAAACACAAAAAAAGGTCAGTTCTATCCATGAGAGGAAGAATTTTGAGTGGATTTTGTTTCATCCTCTTGATAGTCTCCCCCGCGTTTTCCACAAATGAGACGTGTGCTTCTCCCCGTCCCCGTTCCTTCTGACTACAAGGTGACGCAGGCTCTCAGCACCACAGGAACGAAAGCCCCCTGTGACCCCGCCACCCAGAGGCAATTACTCCCCAAAGGTAACTACCACTACTAATTTGGCTCCCATTCTTCCAGATGTTTTCCAACAAGTGCTCTTTCAGAAATCAAATAATTTCCTTCGAAGCCGATGCATATGACTCCATCTACAGGAAACATCCCAAGAAGAAGGACTCGTGGTCGCAGGGGCGGCAACGGGGAGCAACTGCCACCGGGCGCAAGGGTCCTGTGTGGGGCGAGGAAAGGCCGTCTGAGGGGCTGTGGGGCTCTGCAAATGTGCTCAAACTCCACCTCATGGAGGCATACACTAAAACAGGGAATTTTACGACATGTAACTTATACCTCTGTGAAGCAGCTGAAAGGCCCAAACGCAAGAGGGCCAGGACTGGCGGCACTGGCAGCGCGGGGCCTCGACCCGGAGAGCGAGGGAGGCAGCCCTGGGCTCTGGCCCTGCCCTTCTCTGGAGCACATGGCCAGACCACGTGGTAGGAACAGAGGAAGCTGGAAGCCGCACGGGAATCCCTGGACAAGCCCTCTGCACAGAGAGGTTCCCCAGGGGAGGGGAGAGAGGCCAGTTGCAGTGGACACAGGACAGAGGAAAATGCTGGACAGGTTGGCCTCCAAGACAAGTGGCGGAGCAGACAGAGCACTGGCCCCGGTGCCCAAACGCCTTACGAAGTTCCAGATGCGCCGGGGGCAGGAAAACCTAGAACTAGGCTCTCGTTCAACAGAAAGGTTAAAGGTGCAGTGGCAAGATGGGACCCCCTGGAGGTACTCAAAGGCAAAAAGAAAGGGGCCTGAGTGAAGACGAACCAGATGACGGCGAGCCACCCAGAAGAGGAGGAGGATGGATCGGGCACTACCTAAAAAGCACCACGACTCCAGAATAGGGAAGTGGTCTGGTGGCTGTGCCGGTGTAAATGCGGACACTTCGCTTAGAGAGGAACTGGCAGTTGTGTTTCAGGGGCTTGTTAGGTCCTCATCCCCTCCTAGGAATCAACCCTCAAGGTTTCACTCAACATACACACAAAGGTGCCCACTGCTGTGCTGCAAAAAACGGAAGCACCGCCCCAACAATAAGGAAATGACCAGTCTGCGCAGAATGTTCGTACAGTGTCCTTAAAAACACGGGAGACTTATCTACTTTATGTTAAATTAGCAAGGCTGGATATAAAATTTTAACCTCACCTAAGAAAAAGAAAAAGCCCAAACCCTGGGGAGAAACAATATATGAAAATGTTGGGCCCTGGCTGGTGTGGTCCAGTGGATTGAGTGCCAGCCTGTGAACTGAAAGGTGGCCCGTTTGATTCCCAGTCAGGGCACAGGCCTGGGTTGCAGGCCAGGTCTCCAGTAGGGGGCGTGCAAGAGGCAACCATACATTGATGCGTCTTTCCCTCTTTCTCCAGCCCTTCCCCTCTCTCTAAAAAGAAATAAATATTTAAAAGAAAATGTTAGCAGTGTTTCTCTTTGAGTAGGAAGATTAAGTAATTCTTTTTCTCCTTTTATCTATATTCTTGAACTCTCCAAATTTTTTATGAAAGTATTTCTCCATCTCTAAAAATTTATGCCAACGGGAGTTTGTTAACGTTATCCTCAAGACTTGTACTGTATACAAACTGAATTTTACTTCATTTTCCAGACACAAAAATTCTAATTCTGAATATGCTTTCTCAAATCACAACTCCACTGATCAAAAAAATGACAGCCGCCACACACAAGGTCCTGGGGGGGTGCCGCCTCTCTCAGCCCTCACTGAGTCATCTTTGCTGGGAGCATGCTAACCTTCTTACCACTCTTTGGGAAACGAGGATGCTGCAGTTGTTTGGTGTTGCTCTGCTTTAATGTGGGAAAGAAAAATGCTGATGAGTTGAAAATTAAACCTTAGCCTCAACGGCCACTGAGAAGGAGCAGACCTAACCCTTGAGGGAACCAAAATCACCTAGAAGGAAGCCGGAAACACTGGATCTTTGTGCCTTCCTAAGAGTATGCTGTGGATGTAGCAAGCCAGCTAAATGATTTTTAGCTAGCAGGTTAATTTAAACATGCCCCAGAGATGCAACCCCCCTCCCCAAGTTCAAGATCACAGCAGTCTAGCCAGAGCTCAGCTGAGAACTGGCAGAGGCGGGCACACAGCTAACTGGCCCAGTTCAGCACAGCCCCAGGAGCTCAGGAGCCCCCGCCCTCTGCTTCGTGGCCTCCACTAGAACCCTGTGTCGCTCTTAATAAGCTAGCACCACCTAAGCTATTTTGCAACTAACCGTAGTTGAAGTAGAAAGTTTATATTTTATATTTAAGAATTAAAACAAGTTCGATGTTAGCTCTCTAATTATGATACTCACACCTGGCTTTCTTCAATGTGGGAAAAGGGGTGAAGATACAGCTAAAACAGTGGGGGCTGTGCAAACTCCTCTGCCATGGAGTGGGTGGGGTGCAGGAGTGCCTCCCAGGCACCAGGTGTTGGGGGGGGCACTTCACTGGTTTCTTTTGGAGGGCTAACAGCCAGCCAACCTATCAGCCAAGCAAGTAAGTGTTAAGGAGCGGGACCATGGGCAACAGAGATGGGAAGCCAAATAATCCCCAAGGACCAGGGCTGCAGAGCCAGTTGCTGAAGCAGCAGGCAGGACAGCGTGCACTGGCGTGGAACACGGGCAGCTCCAAAGATGAAAGTAAACATCTACAATGTCAACTTTCTCTCCTGGTACTTTCCACCTGTGAGGGGGTTTTCCTTTTCAAAGCAGAAATTATACTCTTAGTTGTAAATCAATTCCAATGGGCTATCTCCTCCCTTTTCCCTCCTATTCCATCGGGTTTGATTAATATTTTTCTACTTTTATTGCCCCAAGGTGAGGACTGTTTAGAGACCAAAATGAATACACTACTTCTCACTCCAGTGACCCCCTTAATCTACAAACCCCAGAGGCAAACACACCCAACTTTTCCCTCTCTGAAGCACAATCAAGACCTGGTAGCAGCTGTGACCATTTAGACCAAAGAAAGATGGTGAGTGTTTTTCCACCTCTTCTTACCTATGGTTATTTTGTTTCCTTCATTCAACTGCAAATGACTCACCTTAGAAGTTGCTGGTAACCTAATCAACTTGTCACTTAGCCAAGACATTTCCTGGGGGGACCGTTTGCACTCTGTCAGTTTTAATCACTGGCCTGCTCATAACCAAAAACTGCCCTGACCAGTGTGGCTCACCTTGTTGGGCGTCCTCAGCAAAAGGAAAGGCCACTGGTTGGGTTCCCAGTCAGGGCACATGCCTGGGTTGCAGGCCAGGTCCCCAGTGAAGGCCATGTGAGGAGCAACCATACATTGCTGTTTCTCTCCCCTTCTTTCTCCCTCCCTTTCCCCTCTCTAAAAATAAATAAACAAAATCTTAAAAAAAATAACAAACCCTCTCCAACCATGTGCCATGTGAATCCCACTAACTCTGCTATTTACTTTCCCTACCACCTCCGCTCTCTATGGCAGTTAGTTTCCACCTTGACGGCCACTTAGCCACCTGCTGCTCCTCCCCTTCCATCAGATCTGACATGCACGTCACCTCTCTAGGTTCTGGGTCACCTCTTTTCGGTTGGCCACGGCCTGAGTGGGAGAGCCCTGGACCCTGGAGCTATCCGGACACGGGAAGAGGTGCTGGGCTAAAGGCCAAAGGGGCCTGAGGACGTGAAAAGATGACGTGACACGCGGACGCTGCTCCAGGCCGCCGGGCGCCCCCTCCTGACGTCTCCCATCTGGCTTCCATCTGACCCGAGCAGCGGGCCAGGTGGTTTGCATTTGCAGATGAGACCCCAGCAGCTGCGTGCTGGGCCTCAAACCTCCTGACCCTGCAGTCAGTGTACGGCTGGCGGGCACAAAGCGCGCTTGTATCCCTGCGCAGGACTGAGAGGCCACACTTTCCAGAGCCGGAACCAGGGGTAAAAGAACAAAGTCAGGTCTTGATGCTTGAAAATCTGGCGACAGCCAAGAAAAAGAAATGCACCTGATAATGCACCTGGATTGGTAAGATGTGAATCAAAGCCCAGCACTGCAGCAGAGGAAACAGAGAGGACTCTTGAATGTGATGCATTCTGCCCTGGCTGGTGTGGCCCAGTGGACTGAGTGCCGGCCCGCGAACCAAAGAGTCGCTAGTTCGATTCCCAGTCAGGGCACATGCCTGGGTTGCGGGTCAGGTCCCCAGTTGGGGGTGTGCAAGAGGCAACCATACATTGATGTTTCTCTCCCTCTCTTTCTCCCTCCCTTCCCCTCTCTAAAAATAAATAATCTTTTAAAAAATCATAATTGATATAATTATGACATAACAACATTATACATATCTATGTATTCATCCACCATAAAATTATAATAAAAGGCAAGAGAAACACACCAAAATAACAAATGTTTTGTCTAAGCAGTAAGATTAAGTTAATTATTTTTTTTATATTTTGCTAGTTTTCTACAATTTACAAAACCAGAAGTAGACAATAACTATTATCACTTTTGAGTCCTTAAAGAAAGACATTCAGTGTGCTGGAACTAGGGATTCCCAGCAATCAGCCCCAGGCAGTTCCCACCGCGGCCACTGCACACACACTCCTTAACCGGTGAGGTGGGAACATTACTACCAACCTCAGAGGCGCGGCAGGACGACATGAGAGCAGAGGCACAGCTCCTGGCACAAAATCTGGCATCCAAATAACTGCATCCTTTCCAGAGGCCCCAGTCCTCACTCACTGCAACAGCTACCGCGGTTTGATGCCCGCCCCACTGGGCACGTGTACACACTGGGCCAACTCTTTCTAACCTGCTGGTGGGCGAAGGGAGAACACGAGGTTCGGGAGCTCATCCAGAGCACGGTGCCTGGGAGAGGCTGACCCACGTCAAGTGTGCTCAACTCCAGGGCCCACATTCCTGCCTGGATCCCCACTTCCCTTCAGACCAAGCTCCAGGTGAAGACAGGGGACCACGACCACCATCTCCCTCTTTCTGGGCCACTTCGTTTCTTTTCAACTATCTCAGACTCCTTAGGGTCCAGGGAGAAGGGAGCATACGCTTGACACCGAAACGACTACAGCGTGGCTCTCAGTATCTTTGCTCACATTCCAAACCTGATCTGCCGGGTTCGATTATTCCCCAAGTGTCCTTAACTCAGTCCAAGTTCACAGACCAACTGATGCTGACGGTCTGGGAAGCAAGCTTCAGCCCTCCCCGCTAAAGCCGTACATAGGCGCAGTCTGTCTTCCAGCACTGAATTCAAGCGAAAAGACTGTGGCTGCCATCTTGGTATATCTGATTCTAGGTGAAGAGAGTGGTGAGGTGGTCTTCAAACAGGCACTCTGCCAGCTGTCCCCAACAGGACAAAAGCGCGACCTCAGGGGGCTCGGCTGGGTGAGGGATGGCGTCGCAGCCCGTTATAGGCCAGACCAGTGGAGAAGCCACGTCCATGTGTACCTCTGGACACTGAGGCACTTCCAAAGAGGCGCTCTCAGAGGCCAACGGTAAGCGGTCTCCAAGAGAACAGGCTTTGATGATGCTGACTCGCTGGCAGAGGTGCGCCCTGCTTTAGGAAACCAAACAAGAGCATTCTAGTCCCTCCCCAACCTCCCAAGCAGACTACCTGCAAGAGTTCATCAGAAGAATTTTTTACTTTTTAAACTTTTTTTAAAGTTCATCATGTGGCCCTTCAGGGTGTAGACCTGACATACGAAATGTCACTATGCACATCAGGGGTGTTTGTAGGTCTAAGAGCAAAGGCGCCTCAACAGGGTCCATCCGGAACCAGGAGGAAGAGCAGCACTTGGAGACAGACCACCAAGGTTCACCCATCATTTCACCGAACCCAGAAAAGAGAAGCTTGCACAAAAGCCCCTGGCAACTAAAACCTATAAAAACCACCCTTTTACACGTTTGCAACATCAGCTGATATTTAGGCTTGTGTTGGAAAATCTTATACTTCTGACGGATAAAAGGGCAGGGAAAGAAAAGCATCTAAAATGCAGACGCTCACCACGTTTGTTTTGGAAAAGACCAGTCCAGAGTCCACAAAAGGTTAGGAAAAAACCCAGCGACACCACCACCAATGTTTGTCTTTGGAATAATAGAAAGGGATGTTTATTATTTGTAAGAATTATCTCTGCTATTACATGACTCATTCCCGCATGCTAGGACTGCTCTCATCTGGTGCCAAGGAAAGACTGCTAAATGAGAAAGTCTGTGGAAGTTATCACTGCCCAGTAAGTGACGCAGTGCGGGGCAAACTGATACGCACCGAACCAGCTCCGGGGAGCAACTGTTATTGTCCCTCTCACTATTACCAGCTGCTCCTATTTTATTGTAAGGACTTAACGACATTTCAATCCAAGAACTCATCAACCTCAGCAGATGAATTGCTCAGAAATGCCCACGGAGAACCCACCACGAGTGCTGGGGGCCGGATCCTGGCACAAGGAAGGGGCGTGGAGGGGGCAGAAGACAGAGGAGAGGAGCAGGGAACGGCCGACCATAGCGCAGAGGAAAGGAACTCGCTACCACGGGCAGCACGCAGGAGGTCTGTGACAGTGGAAGTGTGCAGGCCTGTAACTGCAAGATAGGAAAGCTTTTTCCTTGATCCCAACTACTATGTGGTGACAGGAAGGAGAGGAACACATAAAAACAGGTAAAATGCACCTAAGAGTAAGCAGGGCAGGTGATGCCACCCCCCTGCACGGAAGGGGGAGCAGAGGCTCCGCGAGGTCAGTGCCCCCAGTGTCTCACAGCCACTCGCGATAAGGCTGGGCCCACTGGTGAGCACACTTCTGCACGGGACAGTATGGACCCAAGCCACCGACTTCCAGCTCCCACTCCTCCGGATGGCTCAGAAGTAGCTAGTCCTTGACACATCCAAAAGCAGCCTCAGGGTTTTCTCCCACAAAAATAATTACACATAAATAATAGCTAACATCTATTGAGCATTTACTAGGTGCCAGTAATGATGCTATGAAGCATTTTAATTTGTGATTTTATTTTTATTTCTCTCCGCCCCCAATACCAAAACCTCTGCTCCTTGCCAAGCCACCAGCACGTCTCCCCTGGTCTACCATAGTCGCCTTCTGCTCGACCCGCACCTGCCCCAGCCCCTCCCTTCTCCACACCTGGGTCAGAGCAAGCTTTTCAAGACTCAAAACTAACCACCCCCTCGTTGCTTACATCTTCAAAGGTTCCTAGGATGAAAACCAAACCAAACCTGCACTGCAGCCTAGCAGCAAGGTCCTGGCCTCTCTATTTGTATTTTCGACCCTGACCCTCGGCCGCATTGTCTTCTTTCGGCCCCTCACATCACTAAGCTCCCTGCCACAGGGCTTTGCACGTGCTGATCCTGCCTGCACTGCTATTCCCTCAGCTCAAGCCCAGCCCTTCCTGACCTCCTATTCTGGCCTCCGATGGCAGCATCCCTCCCTCGGGGAGCCATGACCGTCTGTTTATAGTGTCTGGCTCCTCAGGCTCCAGGAGAGCAAGGGTGATGGACTTCCTGGTCACCTGTTTCACCAGGGGCTGTTTAAGTCATGCCCAGGGAATAACTTCATGGAACAAATTGAGAAGAAAAAGGGGCTGCAAGCTGTCTCCCAGCCCCTGGCGGGCCGTACCCCAGGACGTGAACAGGATGGAGAGAGGCCTCCAGGAGGTGTGGGAAGAGCACCGGACGTGGAGTCAGCAGTCCGAGCTGGGAGGCCTGCTGCTGACTGACTGTGCTTGCGGGTGGACATCAGGCAAAGCAGACAAACCTCAGGCACCCCCTGGCTGGAATCAGTACTGGCCCTACAAGGGCTGCGACTGAGCACACCCCGATTCTGTCCGCTTCCACTACACCACCCTCTCCCCGGACACCCTCATACTCCCACTGCTTCCACGCTGGCCTCTCGCAACCCTGCACCTGAACAGCAGTTGGAATAGCCCCTTTCTAACATGAAATCACACTACATACTACGTGAAATCCCCTGCTTAAAACCCTCCCGGCTTCCTATTGCCCCAAGAACAAAATCTGGTGCACGAGGCGCAGTCCGGCCCTGCCCACCCGGGCAGCTTGACACAGTGCCTCGTTCGCTTGCAGACCCTTCTTTCTAGTCCTCCACCCCAGGGCCTGGCACCAGCTGTGCCCCCTCAGACCTCCCTGTGCTGGCTCCGTCTCAGCAGTCTCACCTGGAAGGCCCATCGGGGCACCTTCCCCTCCTCGCAGGTCCTGGCACACCCCCTGCTTTGTTTCTTCATAGCACTTATCACTGGAAAGGCTCGGGTTTGTTTATGATCGGTCTCATCCCAAGAAGGCAGGGACTTTGTGTGGTTCACTCTATGGGTGAACATTCACTGAACCAATGCCTCTTACAATGTTAATGGCAAACAATGACTGAGCCCGCCTGGGAACCAGGCAGCCAAACGGCACAGGAGATGCATTAACTCATCCCGCAGATGAGCCTGTGCCCAGCTTACGGGTGAGGACAGTGAGAAACAGGGGAGGACAGGCGGGCCGGAAACCCAGGCGGCCAGCCCCAACGTCTGCACTGCGGACCAAGACGTGTGCTACCTCCTGTTGCTTTGCTGGATTACAGGTTTTTCTCCGACAGTGGACGGGGAGCCCTGGGCAGCAGGCACCAGGCCCTGCCCAGGGCCAGGCACTCCCAAAGAAGTCCTGGAAAAAAGCTTAGAAATCAAGGAGGGAATCAGGGAAGCCCTGGCGAGGAAAGCTGGATAAACTACAGGCATGACTGGCGACCCCGCTCTGTGTTTACAATTCACTCCCGTCCTAACAAGGTAGATCGAGGACCGAAGTACTGGCCACATAACACATATCCCCGAAGAGCAGGTCTGTCCTATAAGGTCGCCTGTTTCACCCTATAACAACTACACCCTCATTTTAAAAACTCCTCTCCATAGGAAGTTAAGCAAATGACATTTGGAGGGGATGCCATACTGCTTTTATTTTAGAAAATTATATATGATCCCTAACTACTATTGTTTTCTATAGGTTACACATTTACACACAATCTTCCTTTAATCCTTGTGACCTTGTGAGGCTCACGTGACCGTCCCACCTGAAGAGGAGGCTCAGTAATTTGAGGAAACTTGTCCAAGGTCACACAGCAGTTAGGCAGGAAAGCCAGGCTGTCTGACCACAAACTTGCACTCTTTACCATAATGGCAAAAGCTTCAATAATGCACTTCAGAAAGTTGTCACAGTTTTCTCCAAACATCTTGAAAGTACTCATGCCAGGAGTGGGGCTTCGAGGCTGGAAGGCAAAGGTCCTTCCCCACTCTGGGGGAAAGGACCGTTTGCAGTGCTGTTTAAAGTCCCCCACCACAGCTTCAAGCTCCTCTGGCGGGAACCTGCAGCCGTCAGCGGGAACCACAGACAGAAAGAGAAACTCTCGGTAAAGGGAGAAGAAGGGGTGGAGTGGCGAGCTCAAACTGTGGCTTCACGGAACCTTACCGACAAGAGGAAGCCAAACTGCAGAGAGAGCGCCCAGGAAGCAGAGGGGGCCCAGAGGGGCCGCCAGCTCCGAGCCTCGTGGGCTCGCGTGACTGAGGGCAGACGGAGGTAACAAATGCCTCCTGTCCGGGTGCCCGGGTGAAGGGGAAGCAAAGGTGGCCATCTAAAAAACAGGAAAAGCCAACGCTGTGCCGAGGACATGCTACCGAGAATGGAGTGTGGCAACAGAAGCATTCGACAGCAGCACCTGCTAACCAGGGTGCCTGGGATCGCCAAGGTCTCTGACCATCAGAGACTCGGGGATAGTCTGTTCCATTTCTACTTTTTAACGCAATAAACAAACTTTGTTCTCTAAAAGAGGCCAATCTGAGAGGACTTCTTTGAGCCGCTTGACGGGTCTGCCAGCAGGTAATGGAGTCCAGACAAGCAGCCCACCCTCACTGACCATATCCCAAACCATAACATGGGGGCATGTTGGTCCGGGATAATCTTTGACATGCGTGGTTTAACTGGTCCTGTAATACATGGCAGTTCAGAACAAGCAGTCCACCCGCAGCCCATGCCCTCCTGCCTGCCACAGCCCTGCCACTGCTGGGGTCCTGTTGGCCTGGCCCGTTCACTCCTATCATCTACTTGCCACGGTGAGCTCGGGATTTGCAATCCTGTTCCATAAAAGTCCCTGAGGAGCCACGAGGAGAGAAAAGCCCCGGTGCTGGGATGTGCTGCTTGTCTTAAATCCTTCCCAAAGGGCAGGCAGGCGCAGAGGTCCACGGTCACGTCTAGCACCAGCGGCCACCACATACTTTCTTTCTAAGTCATGAAGATGTCACTCTCTGAGCAAGTAAGTTACCTGCATGAGAAGACCAATTTCCTGCGTTTCATAGGGTTCCTATATGTACGGCTCATAATCTTAAGAGCAATCAATAATCTGCTGCTACAGTAAATGAGTTTTAGGCTTTTGAGAAATAAACAAATACGAAAGTAATCTCTGAATAAAGCCTCTCCATAGAGAGTCAGCTGCAAACCCGAGGCAGGATCGGGTATTCTACAGGAACAGCAAAACAAAACACCCGCACGCAAGGCGCGGTCCCAGTGTCGCACGGAGGCTGGCACACAGCCACGCCCTTCCCAGACACCAGTTACGAGCCCCCTAGCACGTTCCTAAGCAGACGGCCTTCAGTGGCGCGCAGAGCCAGCCCCACCACGCACACACACCACACTGCACAGGAGGGGGGCTCCGCTCACAGCCCAGCCTGTCTTTAGGCATCAGCCCATCCGACCACATGACACCCTCAAACCTTGGGTATTTCACTTGGGCTGCCCCCCCACACCTCCCCCCTCGGTCTCCTGGGGAAGACGGAACAGAGCAGTCTAGGACAAGAACTGCTCAGATCACAGGAATGAAAAAACGCAACCCAAGATCACTAACACTTTACAGAGAGAAGGAATGGGGGTGCTTAGCCTGAAACCCGACTTCAGTGAGAGGTGCTACTACCCAGGTCGTCTTTGTTCCTCTGGGTCACGAGATGAGTAAGAGACACAAACAAAGCTCATTACACTCACCTTAAGGCACTCTTGAGGATTTTCATCCAGGAAATGGAATAATGACCAGCATTCCATCTATTACTTAGAGATTAACTCAATGGGTGGAGGGGGGGGGAGGAAAGGGGTGGCTTAAAGGGTGCATTTAACCCCAGAAAAGCAGGAAGTTCCAGCAAAAGGGACTGTCACTCTATCCAAGTCTTGCTGGAACTAAAGCACAGCAGGAGAATCAGGCAGGCCAAAGGGAATTAGAGCCACTCACAAAGGGAGGAGCCTTGGGATTAATGGACTCTTTAATTTTCGAATTTCCTGGGGTTTACGGCTAATTAGGCCCCTTAACCGGACTGTAATGTGATCGAATTTCAGCTCAGTTCACGGAGCAGCTGAAGGAAGAAGACAGCACCACCAAAGTCCCCACTGGGCCCAGGGACTGCTGACAAGGCCCCCAGCTCTTGCTTCCTGCCTTGGTCCCCACTAATTAGGCGCCTCTGATTCCCCAAACAAGGGCTCAGAGGGCACCGTGTCAGCCGCCGTGTGCACCGACAACACTACTTACCAGAACTCTCTTAAGTCGGTAGGAGCGCACACACGCGCGCGTGTGCGCAGCTCCAAGGTGGGGAGAAATGGCAGTAAGTGGAACTAGCAAACACTCGTGGACAAAAATATTCAACTCTGTTAACCTATGAATGAAAACTGAGGTGCTATTTAAAACACTGTATTAGAAATTAAGGAAGAAAACCACTCAAGGCTGACAAGGAAGCAATAAAAGCACACTTGTATTGCCGGTGGCATCGTGACACGGCAGGACACTGTGGAAAAACAGTGCACTACCTGTCCAGAGTTGTGGAAGTGTTCACACTCGGCACAACAATGTCCACCCTACAAAAGAATCCAGACACATGGAGACGTGCACAAAGGACCACAGTCACTGTGACACCGTTTGTAATGCAAAAAACTGGAGGTGACCTAAGGATGGAACATGAGGGAGGCCACTGCTTCGTCTGTCGTCTCCTCTAAGGACCACCGAGCGGCCGCTAAGGAATCCCAGTGATGTGAAGGAGTCTTAGGTCGTATAAATTACTCTTAATAGACTTTACTTTTCAGAACGGTTTTAGGTTCACAGCAAAACCGAGTGGAAGGCACAGGGATTTCCCACACTGCTCCCACCCCACTCGTGCATGGCCCTCTCCACGACCAAGACCCCCGCCAGAGCGGCCACTTTGCTTACAACCAACGAACCTGCGCTGACACCTCATTCTCACTTTCAGCAGAGAGGCCACATCAGGGTTCACTCCTGGTTACTTTCGACGGATCTGGCAAATGTACATACATGTACATTTGTATGTACATGTACAGTGACATGCATCCACCACACAGAGGATCATACAGAATAGTTTCACCACCCTAAAAATTCCGATGCTCTGCCTATTCATCCCTCCCTCTCCCCTAACCTCTGACAACTACTGGTCTTTTTCGTCTCTCTGTAGTTTTGCCTTTTCCAGAATGTCATATAGTTGGAATCACAAAATACGTAGCCTTTTCAGATTGGCTCCTTTCACTTAGTACTACACACTTAAGGTTCCTCCATCTCTCTCTTTTTTTTTTTTTAAGAGAAAGGAAAGGAGAAAGAGAAACATCAATGTGAGGAAGAAATATCGACTGGTCACCTCCCAGTCACGCCCAGGCCAGGGATCAAACCCACAACCTAGGTGTGTGCCCTGACCAGGAATCAAACCAGCAACCTTTCAGTTACAGGATGACACTCCAACCAACTGAGCCACACTGACCAGAGCGACAGCTTATTTCTTTTTAGTGCTGAGCAATTCCATTGTCTGGATGTACCACTGTTCGTTTTATTCATTCGCCTACTGAGAAGCATCTTGGTTGATTTCAAGTTTTAGCAATTATGATAAAGCTGCTGCAAACACCAGTGGGCAGGTTTCTGTGTGGAAGTTTTCACCTCATCGGGGCATATCTGCTGGATCATATGGTACAATACGTTCAGTTTTCAAAGACATGTCCAATTGTCTTCCAAAAGGGCTTTGCCACTTTGCATTCCCACAGAAGAGAATGCAAGTACCTGTCGCTCTGCATCCTGCTCAGCATTCGGTGGTGCTGGTGTCTAGCTTTTGGTTGTTCTAACGGGTACAGTGTGGCATCTCATTGTCTGGTCCCACGAATTTTAAAAAAGATAAATTACAGGTGGCCTCTGGCTGTAACTAATCAAAAAAACACATGTATAAAAGAAAAGGACTTACAAAAAAAATGAAAGTTACTAGTGATTTTTCCTTCTGTAAGCCAAATTTTGCACAATGAATATTAAGTCGAACCTATGAAACTGACAATGATCAACCATTTTTGCCAACAAAATGGTAATTTAATACGGTTCAACCTTACAGTTTTACAATTAAAATAACTCTTAAGTACTTTGGGTGTTCACAACATTTGTCCTTAACTACACCACCACCCACTCAGTCTTTGATATAAAGAAACATCACATACATGTGGGCAAACAAGCCAATCAGTCTAAAAGCCAATCATTAGAATTCTGTAATCCAGCCCTGGCTGGTGTAGCTCAGTGGACTGAGCACAGGCTGAGAACCAAAGGGTTGCTGGTTCGATTCCCAGTCAGGGCACATGCCTGGGTTGCGGGCCGGGTCCCCAGTGGGGGCCACGTGAGAAGCAACCACACATTGATGTTTCTCTCCCTCTCTGTCTCCCTCCCTTCCCTTCTGTCTAAAAATAAATAAATAAAATCTTAAAAAAAAAAAAAAAAAGAATTCTGTAATCCAAAAAAGTAGACAGATCCTTCGAAGAGGATGTGAAATAGAAGACAGAAAAAGCAGCCGATGAAAGTCAGTTCCAGCACACTTTGAAGCCCAAGTCTGAAAGTGGCAGGCAGGCTCTGTCCCCCCAGCTACGTGGAGACGCACTTCTCTGTGACATACTCAAACGACAGAAAACCAGGACTAGAGTCAGACACTGAGGTGTTTTCTGTAAGAGCGAGCGGTGCGGGAAGTCCTGCCGTCCTGGACTTTCCCTCTCCCCTCTGCCCGTCCTTCGAAAGGCCTCCTCCGCCTTCAACTGGGACCCACTTTTCCAGGCCAGGGCCTTAGAGGATGCTTGCTTCCCTTTTCTAGCTTCAGGACAGGCTAATTTTATGTAACAAAGTCCCCTGATTCCTTGTGCCCAGAAAACGAATCTGAAGGACAGAAAAGGCAAATGGAACAACCATCCGCATCAGTGGAACCATTTTTTAAAAAGAAAGCACACGCATAGAAAATGTATATCAAACCACCCACAGTATTTCTGGGGGTGGAGTTAAGGAGTGGTTTCACTTTCCAAGCGACGCATTTCTATACTGTCTAAGTAGAATAAGTAACACTTCTACAGTCAGAAAAACAAGAAGGAAATTACAGTATTTTTAAAAAGAGAGAATAGGAAATTTGCTTTGATTTTCTTCTTTTTTAAACTTCCTGCCACTCCTTGCTCAGCTTCTCGGCCCCTACTTCGTGGCTTCCACATGGTAGTATTTCCTAACCCAAAAAAACTGGGAGAAAGAAATACCGTGTACCGGGAGACCAGCACAGGCTGGGCACTGTGCTAGGTGCTCCGTCCATATCCCATGCCCTTCTGCTTAGCTGAAGCGGGTACTGCCCTCTCAGATCAGCTGCTGAGGCCAGCTGCTGGCAGCCAGTCTCCAGGAAAAGGTCCACAAAACGACAGAGGGCGCTGGCTTTGCGGAACCCTCCCTGGGGAGGGGCACCAGGAGCTGTGTGTAAGTCAGGTATTTTGTTTACTCTTCAAAACTACCCCGTGAGGTAGATTACCAAGACTGGCGTCCCTACTTCTAGGACGGGAAAGGAACGCTCATCATGGAGCAGGATGCGAGCTTCATGAGGGCAGATCTCTCTCTTACTCACTGCTGGACCCCGAGCACCCAGAACAGAGTAGGGTCATGGGAGCGTTTCCAGAAGTAGTACTGGTGGATATGGGAATGACTCCTTACAGGCTGCGAGAGGTGAAGTGACTTGCACACGGCTGCCCAGCCAGGAAGCTAGTGCTAGAGTCAACTTCTGGGTTCTAAGTCCTTGGCCTTGCTCTGGGTCTCCCTTACCTCGCGGCACATGGAAACAAGAGAATGTCTTAGAACCAAGTGCTGCCTCTGCCTCTCTCTTCCCCAGAGCCCCCAGCAGAAGCTGGAGTTTGCCTGGCCTGAGCGGAGTCGGGGCTCCGGACAGCTGCAGCAGGTGCGTGCTCCAAGTGGGCCTGGCGTGGAGATGCAGGGAGGAGGCCACGCGCGGCCAGAGGAGCGGGCCTCCACCCAGCCCCTGCTCCCCTCACCCCTGAACGAATGCTCACCACCACCAGCCCCTGCCGTGAGCACTATAGTAAAGACTATTAAAAAAAAAAAACCTGATTGAACTTTTATTTAAAACAAGAGTTTTACA
>PVJI01014172.1:0-45194 GCA_004026765.1 Micronycteris hirsuta
GGACCGTCTGGTTCCCAGCCCGCGCTCAATCCACTGAGCTACAGCAGCCAGGGCAAAGGGTAAGTTCTTAAATGCTGGAAATAATGAAGGAGCAAATACATAAGTAGCACCCATTATGTACAAAGCGGTTATCCAGTTTGAGTGACTGCCAACCTCACCCCAGGGAGTTGGCAATGTCTAGGGACACTTTTGGTTGTCATGCCTTGGGGGAAGTGTGCTACTCACATCTAGTGGGTAGAAGACAGGGATATTGCTAACATCCTACAACGCACAGGATGGCCCACCATGACTAAGAATTATCTGGCCCAAAATGTTAATAGGTTAAGAAATCCTGCCCTGGACACTGTCTCACCGTCTTGGTTTATTTTCCTCGTGGCATTTATGGCTCCGAAACTTATGTTGTTTATTATGTGTCGTCGTCCCCGCCCCCCCCGGACCCCGTACAGAATGGCAGCTCTGTGATGGCAGGGACACTTGTTCTAGACTGTACCTGGAGCACCTACCTCAGGGTCTGGCACATAGGGGGAAACCAATGAACACAGTAACAGCAACAATGAAGAGGGAGTGAGTCAAACTAGTGATGAAACACTGTATACCATTAATAGGGTCTCAAAACATTCACCTTCAATTCAACCAATTCTATAAAATTAGAATAGTGTTTATTTCCCTTTTAAATAAGGTTGTGAAGCTAATACAACTTAAGCATTTTGAGTTTGCCAGGCAGGAGGAACTGAAGCATTGTCAAAAAAATAAGTAAAAATGTTTTCCTGCACCAAAAAGATCTTAAGAAAAGGACCGTATTTTTCGGACTATAAGACGTACTCCCCCCCACCAAATTTGGGAGGAAAATGGGGTGCGTCTTATAGTCCGAATGTAGCTTACCTGGCTCACACTGGTGAAATATTATGTTATTTATGTTATTAAGTATTTTACCACATTTTTTGCTTCATTCGCCCCCCCCCATCTTCCCCCTTTACAACTTAGGTGCGTCTTATGGTCCAGTGTATCTTATAGTCCAAAAAAAATACGCTATCTAATAATATCAAAGCTGATGCAGAAATGACCATAAACATCTTTAAGCTCATACCTGCCAGAAGAGGTGGCTTGGAAAAATCTAGTTGATTTTTAGCAATCTACTTACATCTTATAAAAGATATATACAAGTGAACACTTTTAAAAAGTGGATGTGGTTTGTTGAAAAACTCAGCTGTCCGTAGATGAAGCTGCCTTCCCCTCTCCCAAGCTTGAAATACAAGGTACCGAGAAAGCTCATGCCTCCTTTTTACCTTTCAAGACAGTATCATTCTCAAGTTTTCAGTTATCAAAAACATGGATCCCCACCCCCCCACTTCAGCTGAAGGATAGACAATCTTTAGCCACTTAAACTTATTTTTAGGACCATCACAAGGATTTGTTGGTGTGGTCCTGAGCCACCAGCTTTGATGCAAATAGAACATAAGTGACTTGGGCCCAGGAGCTAACGTCAGGCCAACCTAAAAATAGTCCATCCAGGGATATGGACTGTTGAAAGTACACATGCACAATTAACACACACTTGCACATAAACTGACCCTGACCACAGTTCTTTATTCTGATATTACATCTCTCCCAACTTTATTTGGTGGTAAACTATCCTTTCCTTTTGTAATAGGAAGGTCATAGCATGTGATGCTTTTTTAATTTTTAAATAAACATCTCTACCGGGTCAAATGACTGTCCATGACAATCAGTCCCCCAACTTTCTTTATATGAATTTTACTTTGTAAAATCTCCAAATCTGGAAACAATTACAGCAGCAATTCTGCTGCTGCCACCCCCATGCCCTTGGCAATGTCTGGATACATCTGGTGTCACAACTGGGGAGGAGAGATTTCTACTGGCATCTAATGGGTGGAGACTTGGGATACTGCTTGACACCCTCAAGTGCACAACAGGGCCCCAAATGTCAATAGCGCTGTGGTTGAGAAACCCTTAATTAGTCTAGTTAATGTCCCTGCCATTCTTTAACTTAGTCAACACACACCTAGCGAGCACCTACTATGAGCCAAGCATAGTGTTAAGTGCTAGGGATAAAATGGAAGTCAAGCATGGGAGAGACGCAGTTTTCCTTGGTTCACCACCCTATGTTTCCGAGGCCTGTTAGGTGCTGGAAACCCCATCCCAAGACATAGGGAAGAGAAAGGTCACCTTGTATATTCGACAGGATCAAGAATCCGGGTGTCTCAGCTTCCTGACAATACCTACCACCCAGACCTCTTACCTGGGCTTGCTCTGACCCGCAGAAGCAGCTGTTCTGGTCCCCGAGCCCAGGTGACCCCGGGCCTCAGTTTCCCCACCCAGCCAGAGAGTCGCTGCAGGGTCCAACTTGCTCAGAGAACACAAATGCAACCTCCAGAGCTGGCCCTTTCGTCTCTCTGAATCTCAGTTTTCCCTCCTGGCCACACTGACCCGTCACCACAGAGGGCCCCGAAAGAACTAACTTAACGCAAAAGCACAGCGAGAAAAAAATAGTCCCGGCCGCCACAATAATAACGTCAAGAAGGGCGCCCTTCGGCTCGCAAGGCCCTTTCTCGGGATTGTAATGACCCCACTAAGCAGCCGGGGGCCGGGACGCCCGTCTGCCCCCAACCACTGCCTCGGCCCACACAGGCCGCTCGCCGCGCCCCCACTACCTCTCCGCGCGGGACCGAACTGACCTGTGGCCGCTCCCCTGGCGCCCGGCGCCCCGCACTCCGGCTCCTCCAGCATCGTTCCTGCGGCGGCTCAAGGTCCTCTCGGGCGGCGGCGGAGGCGCGGGCTACGGTCCGGCGGCCGCTGCTGCTCGCCCTCCCGCCCGCGCCGCTGCTGCCGCGGCCGCCGCGCTCGTATTTGGCGGGAACCGCGGCGACCCCTGCAGCCCGCGCACCGATTGGACGAGGCTGCAACACGTGACGTCCCGCCTCGGGAAATGGGCACCAAAGGGAGCATCCTCGCGAGATCCGTGGTTTCCATTCCTCCTCATAGCTCCCCTATTGATATTCCCGCAGAGGAGCGGGCTTTCTTGGCGGCCTAATGGGAAGGTGTTCTGCGATTGGAGATGGGAGGTGTCAAGCCAAGAGGTAGACACTTTGATTGGCTAAGTGTGTGGGCTAGATAGGAGGGAGGACCTGGCTTTTACGTCAAGACGAAACTTTTTACGTAGGCACTGCAATTTTAGAAGCTTTTTTTTTAAAAGATTTTATTTATTTTATTTTTAGACAGAAGGGAAGGGAGGGAGAAAGAGAGGGAGAGAAACATCAATGCGTGGTTGCCCCTCACGTGGCCCGCACTGGGGACCTGGCCTGCAACCCAGGCATGTGCCCTGACTGGGAATTGAACCGGCGACACTTCGGTTCTCAGCCCGCTCTCAATCCACTGAGCTACATCAGCCAGGTGAAGACTGAAGTTTTTAATTTATCCTAATTGGACATTGGCTGAATATAGCAACAGCAATTAAGATTATAAATTACTTTTCATATGAACAAAAAATAAAATCTGGGCAGCGCTTTAAAGAATTTGATATGCTGTAAATATATTCAGAGGGAATGAATGAAATACATGTTTCTGATTTAATCATGAGGATTTTTGCACATGCTGTTTCCTCGTCTAGAAAACATTTTCCCAAACTTTTCCTGGCTAATTTCTACTTAACTTTCAGATCTTAGATTGACAACTCAGAGAAGTCTTTTCTCCCTTACCCAAAACAAGAAGTGCCTACAATGTTCTTTTTTTTTGTAAGCAATTACAGCTTATGTTTGTTTGCATGTTATTTGATTAATGAGTTAAGTTTTGTTTTTGTCATTACCTCCGTGAGGGCAAGAATCATTTACCACTGTATCCCCAAGACCTATCAATGTGATGCATTAGTAGGTACTCAATAAGTGTTTGCGTGAATGCATAAATATTTAACTGGACTGTGTGATCGTGTGGGTTAAAAGTCTCACAGGACAGAGACCTTCAGTGTCAGCCTTCAGGCCTTAGAAATGTTTTCTTCAGCGCAAATTTAATCTCAAGCAGAGCACAAGTGAAAAGATTTAAGAGTCAGCCCAAGCTTGAAATTCTATTGATACTATAGATTGGATAATTAAATAAGTAGAATTGGGTGGAAACAGTATGGGGACACTGAGAATTTGGGGACAGCCATTTGGGCTAGTCATGTCTTACTCAAGACCTTGGTTTCCTTATACGAACCATAAAGAATTTTTCCTTCTCTTTGATATTCTGGCACTATGCAATGATTTAGACCAGTGGATCACTGTTGAGGGTGCCCATCATAATCACCTGGGTATTTTTTCAAACCATTCATAATAGCCCCTTCAGGATCTTCGGGATGGAAGTCAGGGCATATATATTCTGAAACAAGCCTCTGATCTAGTCCAGTACATTCTGTTAGGCATTTGGAAATTTCAGGTAACCTTCTGCTTCAGAAATCACCAAAGTCTGTCGGATTTCAGCACTGAAGTTGCAAGCACTTTAGCTATAGTCACTTTCTTGTTCCTCTTTTTGGATTCATTTACTCATTCTGACTCATTATTAATTTCCAACTCATTCAATACATTTTCATCGATAAGAATTGATTTTAAAAGTTACTATCAGCCCAGCTGGTGTGGCTCAGTGGATTGGGCGCGGGCTGGGAGCCAAGGGGTCCCGGTTCGGTTCCCAGTCGGGGCGCATGCCTGGGTTGCGGGCCGGGTCCCCAATGAGGGCCATGTGGGAGGCAACCGTACATTGCTCTTTCTCCCTCCCTTCTCCTCTCTCTGAAAATACATAAATTAAAGTTACTATCAATAAATACATCAGTCGAGGTCAATAAATACATCAGTCGAGGAATGCTTCTTGGAGGAGGTGATATTCCAAGTAGATTCCTTTGCTAAGCACAAACAATGGAGGAAAAGATTAGGGAAGAATGTGGAAGAGAGGAAAAACATTAGCAAAGACCCATAGGCGTCTGGGACTGTAGAAGAGGGAGAGAGCCGCCGAAATCAGAGGGTTGAGGGGACCAAATTATGTAAATTTTGTAGGAAGTTGGGAATATATTCTGAAGGTAGTAGGTGGACTTTAACCGGGGAACTTTGATATGAATCGTGTTACAGAAGCATCTTTCTGGCTTCCTGATGGGAGATAAATTGGAGAGAAGAACCCAAATGTGGGCACACCAAAGAGGAAGTTGGTGGAATCAAAGGTTTGGTCACGGGAGAGGACAGTGGGAATAGTGGAAAGGAGGGAGAAACGGCACCCTGATGCCCGACTCGGGCAACTGAATGAATGAACACGGGGCAGGGTTCGGGGTGGGATGGGAGGGACTAAACGCAGGGTGGAATTAGGTATAGCTGAGACCCAGGCTCCAACCTCTCCAGAAAGGTTTAAGCACCTTTCCTAAAACGTTACAGCCACCTCCAGTGCTCCAGGGGTCGCTGCAGCCGCCACGGCCGCTCTAGACTTCTTCCCGGCCACTAGCTAGCAGAAGCGGCCACCCTCGCAGCGGGAGAAGTGCGCTTGCGCTCTCTGGCCGGCAGGGCGCGCGCGCGTGCTCAGACGGGGCCGGCGCCGGAAGTGTGCGGTTGCCATGTAATATCCTGGCCGCGAGGGCGCGAGAGGGGCTAAGGCTGCGCCCGGACGGGCGCGGAGCTGGCGAGAGGGCTGCGGAGGCGGCGCCGACAGGGCCAGTTGAGGCGCGCGGGGGCTGGGCAGCGCCTGGGAGCCTGTCGCTTGCGCTGTACCTCCGGTTCGCTGGGTCCGGACGGGAGGTCCCACAGCGAAAGGCAGAATGTCGGTGGCGGGGCTGAAGAAACAGTTCTACAAGGCGAGCCAGGTGAGCAGAAGGCGAGCCCTATGGTCGGGGCTTCCCGGAGTGAGGAGCCAGGCTAGGCCAGGCTCTGGGTCGGGAGAGGGCCGTGGGTACCGAGGGGGCGATGCTGGCACGCGGTCTTCGCAGGGTGGGGAGAGCCTAGGAAGGCCGGGGGCTTCCTGCGAGGTGTCCCAGGCTCTGCCCACCTTGTGGGCTCCCGTCTCCTCGAGAAGGATGGATAGACCCTTGGGTGGGGCAGAGAGACCCCCAGAAGTTGATTTGGGATGTGGATCCCTCCCCCCTTCTTCCTCTCTAAAAGGGCTGGAAAGGCGGAAAGACCAGGGGAAGAAACAGGATTCTTGCCAGATGGCCCAGGGGGAGGAAAAATAACAACAAAGACTCTGGGTGGACACGATACAAAGTTGGAAAGGTAGAGTGAAAAGTCAGTTTCTCACCAGTGCCTCAGGCATTCAGACCATCTCCCCTGAGAGAAGGGCTGTCACTGACGACTTACGTCTCTTTTCAAAGATATGTGTATGTCTTTCATTTAAAAGCACGCACAAGCAATATAGCATAGTCTACGTAATCCTGTGTACTTTTTTTGGTTAAATCTGTCGGAATTCTCCACCTCGGGTTACACACTGTTGGGAGGGGGTGTTGTGTGCACTGTGGGGTGTTGAGCAACACTTCTGGCTTCCACTCCCTCAATGCCAGGAGCACCCCCAGTCGTGACGACCACAAATGTCTCCAGGTGCTGCCAGATGTCCCTGATGAAACCTCTTCTTCCCCTCGTGCCCAGAATTACTGCACTAGAACATACCCATAGAGTATCTTGTATCTTTTTAATAGGTTCTTGGTATTCCATTCCGTGAAGTGTACCAAAATTAATTTCCAGTCCTCTTATTGGTGAATGTTTAGATTGTTTCCAGTAGTTTTCTGCTACAGTGAATATCTTTGCTCACAGCGGGTATTGGATTTATAGGATAAATCCCCAGAAGTGGAATGGTGAATCCAGAAATATATGTGTTTTACATGAGACAGATAGTATAGATGTTTTTTTGTTTGTTTGTTTGTTTTTTTCAGAGAGAAGAGAAGGGAGGGAGAAAGAACAATGTATGGTTGCCTCTCACATGGCCCTCACTTGGGACCTGGCCCGCAACCCAGGCATGTGCCCCGACTGGGAATCGAACCGGGACCCTTTGGTTCCCAGCCCGTGCTCAATCCACTGAGCTATACCAGCCGGGCTAGTATAGATGTTTTTAAAAAGTCTAGGGCAAGAAGCCCAAGAGTCCTTGAATCCTGTTGGTCCCGGCACCCCAGGTTACAAATCGTAGGTGTGGCGATGGTGTGGATAGACTCCATGGAGGAATGAGCAATAATCTTAGGAATTGTTGGGGCCATGCTGGCAAACTGGGCTATATTCCCGATTTGAAGATGTCTGTTGGGAGAGATGGGAGATGAGTCTCCAGTAACATACAGCTGCTATCTTTTGTCCCTTAAATGGAAAAGTCACAACCCTAGTGGTTGTCTGGTTAGACCTCACATGATGGCTGAATCCTAGAGGAAGAGAGACAGTCTAGAGGGATTCTAGGGTTGTTGCTGAGAGCATAGCCTTTTGCCCTACCAGGATGGAATCACATGACCTGGCCCTAGGCTGGACCCTGCCCGAGCAGGCTTGGACCTCCTTGTGCTTGGCTGGAGTACCTGGGCAAGCTGCTCGCTGTCTTGGGCCCTGATGTAGTCCCTCTTGCAGGACTGATGTCTCCATTGGTCTTGGAAGGGTTCCAGAACGACCTGTTCCCTCATGTGGACAGGTCTCTCTGGAAGCCCTCTCTTCCCCATCCACAGCTGCCAGGGCCCATGCTGGTGGGACATTCCATCCTGCACTCACAGGGCCTCTCAGGCCAGCCACCAGAGCTTTTTCTCTTGGGGGGTGGGGGGGGTGGCAGAGAACAGGATGGCCTGCGTTCAGACCTGTGTGAGAAGCACTTTGAAACTTGGAAAGCAATTTATTATCTGAGGCCCAGTCCCAAAGATTTGCTGCAGTGGCCACATCCTAATCTGAGAGTAGTCATTTTGGCGACCTGGTCAGTTCCACGTTGAGTTGTGCTCTCAAGAGTCACCCTGGCTGTGTCCCCTTCTTTTCCGCAGTGGTTTCCACAGTCCTCCAGCATTTCCATTGTTCATCTGGCCGTGTCCATCTCTCTGTGTGTTTCTTTTTCTCGATCTTAGGAACACCCCTTTTCATTCACTTCTGTGCCCTCAGAACAGGGTTGTTTGTTGCAGAGTAACATCTCTTGTTAATGTAATAACGTTTATTGAATTCTCAGTGTGAACAGGCAACAGGCTTTAAACCAATTGATCTCAACGGGTCTCATTTATCTGACCTAAGGGTAAATGACAAAAAGGCTTGATTGCCCTGGCTGGCGTAGCTCAGTGGATTGATCACGGGCTGCAAACCAAAGGATCGTAGGTTTGATCCCCAGTCCGGGCACATGCCTGGGTTGTGGGCCAGGTCCCCAGTGGGGACCACATGAGAGGCAACCACGCGTTGATATTTCTCTCCCTCTCTTTCTCCCTCCCTTCCTCTTCTAAAAATAAATAAATAAAATCTTAAAAAAAAAAAAAGGCTTGAGGACATTCATCTTCCTGTACAACAACGCTTTTTTTTTTTTAATTTTTTTTAGATTTTATTTATTTATTTTAGAGAGAGGGGAAGGGAGGGAGACAGAGAGAGAGAGAAACAGCAATGTATGGTTGCCTCTCACATGGCCCTCACCGGGGAGCCGGCCCGCAACCCAGGCATGTGCCCTGACGGGGAATCGAACCAGGACCCTCTGGTTCCCAGCCCGCGTTCAATCCACTGAGCTACACCAGCCAGGGCACAACAGCGCTTTTTAACCAGGGTCACTTCCGCCCTTCAGAGGACGCCGGGAAACATTTTGGTTGTTACAACTTGGATTGCTACTGGTATCTAGTGGGAAGAGGCCAGAGATGCTGCTCAACACCGTGTAATGCACTGGGCAGCCCCAGGACCAAGAATTCCTGGCCCCAGATGTACTGCAGTAGTGCCAAAGTTAAGAAATCCTGCTTGAAGTTTGAGAAAAGTGAGGATAGTTATACCAGAAAGATCCCATTTGGGCCATTCTTATGGTAGCTTCCTGCTTTTCCCAGTTTTTTTTTGTTTGTTTGTTTTTTAAGATTTTATTTATTTACTTTTAGAGAAAGGGGAAGGGAGGGAGAAAGAGAGGAAGAGAAGCATCAGTGTGCATGCAATACATCGATCGGTTGCCAAATGGGGACCTGGCCCACTGAGCCACACCAGCCAGGGCCTTTTCCCGGTTTTTAAAACACAAATAACCATGTGTACACAGATGGACATGTCTGTAAAACTCAGCATCCAGTTCCCAAGTCTTTAGAACCCCAGAGTATCTTTTGGTGTCTGGTATCAGCCAGGGGTGACTAACCCTGCTCTCTTTCATCTCCTCTCATGAACCATCCTGGGGACATTTGCAGTGTTTGAGACAGGTTTTCATTGTCACTACTTGGGGAGAGAGTGCTACTGGCATCAAGTGGGTAGAGGTCAGGGACGGTTGCTAAATACCCTGCAATGCACAGGACAGCCCTCCCCACAGCAGAAAATTATCTGGCCCCAAATGTCAGTAGCACCCAGGTTGAGAAATCCTGCTTTGACACAGGTTCCTTTATTCTTCAAGAAAGAGAGAGGGAGAAATCATCAATTTGTTGTTCCACTTACTTGTGCATTTGTTGGTTGATTGTGCCCTGACCGTGGTGTATCCAGATGACACTCTAACCAACTGAACTACCTGACCAGAGCTTGAAACAGGTTTTTGTTTTTTTAAGAGAGAGGGGAATGGAGGAAGAAAGAAAGGGAGAGCAGCATCAGTGTGCAGGAAATATATCAATCGGTTGCCTCCCATACACCCCCAACTGGAGACTTGGCCCGCAACCCAGTCATGTGCGCTGACTGGGAATCGAACGGGACACCTTTTCTTCACAGGCCAGCCCTCAACCCACTGAGCCACATCAGTCGGGGCTTGAAACAGGGTCTTGATTTCAAAGACTTGTAACAGTGTCAGTGTCTAAATTGAGAAAGAGAAGCTGGGTGGATGTGTGAGAGAAAGCTAGGGTGGGCACCAGGAATAGAGATACTTGGTTTCTAGCAGGTGAGGCTGTGATGTTAATTAAAAATTTCTAATTTCACCCCTGGCTGGTGTGGCTCAGTGGATTGAGTGTGGGCCTACAGACCAGTGGTCACCGTTTTGGTTCCTGGTCTAGGGCACATGCCTGGGTTGCAGGCCAGGTCTCTGGTGGGGAGGGGTGCAAGAGGCAACCACACATCGATGTTTCTCTCCCTCTCTTTCTCCTTCCTTTCTCCTCTGTCTGGAAATAAATAAATAACATCTTTTTTAAAAAATTTAATTCCATTGCTGATACTTACTAGTATCATCAAACCAGTTACCAGTATAGGCATAACAGTGTTACTGCACTTCACAGGGGTTGCGTTTTTTGCAAATTGAAGACAATTTGCTGTTCTCCCCACCCTGCCCCCAAGCAAAAACATTACGGCTTGCCTTATTATGGTGCTGGCTTCATTGTGGTGGTCTGGAACTGAACTTGCATCATTCCAAGGTCTGCCTGTATCTGGCAATATGTTGGCAAATTCCACGCCATTTCATTTCAGGTGAAAACTTTCAGGTCTTGCATAAAATCAATTTGGGCTTGAGTGGGAAGTTTGTGAGCTTTTGCTTCTTAGTATGAACTGGTCCATGCCTGGGTTTTGGCGCCTGGCCTGAGGAAAGTTGAAGAATCTATAGCGGAAAGTAGTGAAAGAAATAGGCGGTTGTCTTGGGCCATCGTTTAGATCCCTCTGGCTTCCCTGTGTAACACCCACTCCCTCGGTAGCTGTCTGGTACTTAGGCAAGGCTGGGATTGGAGAAGGTGCTTCTATGTACATGTTCCTGGGGGACTAAGGAGGTAAAGGAGCCTTACTGGTGAGAACCAGACTTGGAAGTTCACTTCTCATTGTCATGCGTTTTTAATTTCCAGACCTAAACTGCCAGCTGGTCTTCTGATGACTCTGTGGCCGGTGGTGTGGAGGTTTGAGAGTGTAGCTAGGGGTAGAGCTGGCAGCTGGCTGGAATGCTGGCCTGACTTACTTTTTTTGCCTGAAAAGAGGGAGAGAGTTTGAACTGAAAGATTGGTTCCGTCTGAGCCAGGAGAAAAATTCACGACCACCCTGTCCCATAGCTTTGAAGTTTGTTGGGTGTTTTCTAGCCTCCCACCCCTGTTTGTGCCATTTGTGCTCGGAGGAGACATCGAACTCCCTGTGAGGTGCATGGGGTGGAGGGGAGGCTGGAGGACCTAGAACCCCAAGCCGTTAGGGTGTTTCTGGGGGATGTGGCTAGGGTTTGGAATGTCCGCGGATGCCAACTGATCTGTTTTTTAAACCCTAGTTTGTGGGATCGTGCTTTTGATTTCCTAGCGAAGTGCTTGGCCTGTAAGTAATGAACATGAAATGATCTTAAGATACAAAAGTCTGGAACTTGTAACCCCTTCACTTCAACATGAATGAAAGTGTGGAATCCACACACTGCAAATGACAGGTGACAGACAAGGTGGGAGAGCAGGGTCCTTGAGCTCAGCAGCTGCAGCTCTACTCCGGAAGACCACCTTCCCCAGGGCAGCAGGCATGGGAAGGGCTTTGGCTGTTGGGATGTCCATGTGTGATTGGAACTGGGTTAATTCTGCCCTTACAGGAAGCCACCCTGCCGACTTGACCTGTAAGAAAACCCTTGAATTAGCCTTGTCCCTGTGGGACCCTGGGTGGAGACATTCTCATCTCGCTCCGTCAGTGGACATGCTGGGCCGCTTCCTCCACTGCCTGGGTGGAGTAACCAGCCTGTGTTGTAGCTACAGAAGAGGTTGAGGCTGTCTTTCCCTAAGCGTTCTGGGGAGGGTGGTGGTCAGGTCTCTTTAAACCGTACCCCCGCCCCACAACCCCCAGTTCGCAGGTCTGCCTGTAGAAGCAGGTTAACCTGACCTCCTTCGTAGGACCCACTGTTCACAATCACAGAGGCGCTCTGTCACCGTGCAGCGTCCTGTGCATTCTTGTCATTCACAGACCAGGACTACAGGCCATCGCATTCTGATTCCTTCACTGTGACTGCTGAATGTGAGGCCGAGAGTTCACCTCTGACTCAGAATACTGTGTATTAAAGACCAGTTCAAAAGATTAAAAACAAAGAACAGTTCAAGTGCGGTGGAATGTAATCGCCCTGCTTCTCTGGGTGTGTTTTAAGGCAAAGCCATAGGACACTTAATCATATTCCACGTGCCACTTAATAACAGCCCGTGAGGTTAGGGGTTTCACAGTCTCTCTATGTTTCGGTTTCAGAAATTGGGGGCTGTCCCATTTTTGAGACCCCAGAATTATCAAAGACTTAGCAGTGAGCCAAGAAAGCCCTGCTGTTCACCCACCCACGTATCTGCCCAGCCTTCCCTTCACCAAACCAACATGTGAGCGCCTAGTGCAGTTTGGAGACTGAACTCCTCCTTCTGCGCGGCTGTCCACATGTGCGTCTGTTTGCTTTTTTTCCTCAGAGAAAGAACTTGCAGGTTGTGACCAGTCCTGCCATTTGCCTCTGGCACGTGCATCGCTGGCCTTAGGTTCAAGGTCATAGGCCAGTTAGCTCTGCCCTGGCCCGTATCTCAGTCCTTCTTCTTTCCTGAGCTGCCAATATTTTGAAATTAATCCAATCTGGAGAAACTCGGTTTTTAATTTAGGTCATGCAGCCAACTTCCTCTTTAGGATTTCAGAGGCAACTGCATGTTTTGGCACTGTGGCAGGAGGCTGGGCTGGGGAGTGGCAGGGAGGAAAGTCAGATTGTTTCTGTTTCTGAGTTCCAAGGTGGGGTGAGGTTTCTGAGCTTTAGAGGGAGGCTTTGATGCTGAAACTTTCAAGCCACAGGCCTTTTTGTCCCAGGGGTCTAGCCCATTGAGGCGATTCTATCCCTGTACTCAAGCCCTAATGGCTTTTTAATGTGCCTGGCGAAGTGTTAGAGGCGGTCTGTGGGTTCTTTTTCAGGGCTGTCCCTGGAAAGCTGGACGGAAGAATGTGTCAGAATGTGGCAGCAGCTGGCTTCCCTCTTCTCTGTCACCTCCCCTTCTTCCCTCCCTCCCTTTCTCTCTCCACCCCTCTCCCTCTCCCTCCCTGGCCTTTCACAGGGCTGGATTTGGCAGCCACTTCCCAGAAGACAGCTTCATCTTCCCTTTTTCCGCTCTGCTCCTAGAAAAACCTGCTGACTGGGCTCCTAGAGTGGGGTCAAGTGGAGACTCTCAGCCACAGCAGGAAAATAGCTGTGCCATTTCCTCCGAGTAGTGCAATTTCCTCTGGAGGACCTGACTCAGCATCCGTCCCCTGCCTGCTTTGGAAAGGGCTGCTGCCTGGCTGCTGGGATTTTCACACCTGGGCATAAACGCCTCTGGTGGGCGTCATGCCCAGTGTATGAGACAGCCTGCCTGGCTCAGCGGCCACGGTCTCGGCAGTGTTCGCTGTCACAGGAGATGCTGTCACAGCTCAACGAGGTGAGATGCCATCCCTGTGCTGGGCAGCTCTGCTTGCCCTTGGCCTGGTGAACATGAGTTCATCATCCGTGTGTCCAGCCTTTTCACAAGACGTCTTCCAGGACCTCTGATCCCTCAGATCCCCATCTCCCAGCTTCACTGACTCCTGTGTAGCAGCTCCTCAGTAGAGGATGGAGGTCGACTTGAGTGACTCTTCCGTTGTCTTTGTCACTGGATTGTAAGCTCTTTGCAGGCAGGGACTGTGTTTTCTGCTCGCTGCTCTGTCCCAGTGTTGAGCCTGGCCCTGCCTGGTGCAGGGACTCAGTGAATACTGGAGAGATTTTGCCCCACACGTGATGCTGTAGCATGGGTTGGGAGAGTGCAAAAGCGGGAGCGGCAGAGTCAGCGGGCCTGGAAAAAGCGGAGTGCTGGCACGCACGGTAAGGAGGATGTCCCCAGCTGACGTGGTTGCAGTTTGAGCTTCAACCTGGCATTCAGGACCTTCTGGAGCCCTTGCCCTGGTCCCGGCTTCAATCCCACCCATCCCCTTCTTGGGCCACAGTCCAGCCCTCCCAGTCTGGTCAGGCCCCGCCGGCTACCTGTACCTTCCCCCCTCCTTCTTTAGAAAGCTGTGCTCCTCTCGCCTTTCCCAGCCCACTCGGGGTCTCTCTGTTCACTTCCTGGTTGCCCTTTAAAGCCCTCTGTGCATCTTCCTTTATCCTTGCCATCTCCCTGGCCAGCACTTCCCCACCCTCTGAGCGTCTGGTGCGGTGGTCTGCCATCCACATGCCACATGCCAAGTACATTCTGACATCACATGCACTTTCCTTCTAGTCAGAGGCCAGCTCCTGAATGAGCAGGGCTGTCCAGGGGTTTGCGACAAACCCCAGTCCCCTGGGTTTTATGGCTTGATGACTGTGTCATCAGAAATGGTGGGCTCCATGCACTCTGGCTGGCATGGCTCAGTGGATTGGGTACTGACCTGCGAACCAAAAAGTTGCCGGTTTAATTCCCAATCAGGACACATGCCTGCAGGCCAGGTCCCCGTTGGGAGGCGTGCAAGAGGCACCCAATCGATGTTTCTCTCCCTGTCTTTCTCCTTCCCTCCCCTTTCTCTAAAATAAATAAAGTCATAAATGAATGAATGAATGAATGTTGGGCTCCTTCTTAGAGTGGGAGTTTCCGGCAGTGTCCCCGGTGGTACCAGCCCCCTCCTGGCCCTGGCAGAACCCCAGGGAAGTGGGGTGACTGGCAAGGCTGGTAAGGCTTTGCGGGGCTCCGTTGGGAAAAGGTCTGACTAGTTTAAAAAATAAGAAATCAAAGCTCAGAGGTTGTTCCTTTGGCTTAGGACCTGCCTGCCCCCAGGAGCTGTGGTTGAGAGGGACCACAGACGGTCTCTATTACCTGGACCCTAAGACCAAACCCAAACTTAAGTTGGAGGTGCCCAGCCTGCTCAGAAATGGGGTTTGCTGGGCTCTCCCTTCTGCTAGACCACTCCCTGGCCTCTAGAAGCCTGCCCCCAAGGCCCACTGGGCTTCCTAGACTTAGTCTTGGTTATGCTTGCCAGCCTTGGCTTCCATACCTGCCTGCTGTTTCCCCTTACCTCTCTTCATTCCCTTCTCTCCCACCTTCCCTGCTTGTCCCAGTTGGTGCTCTGTGTGGCCTTTCACTCTCTCTCCTCCCTCCTCACCTCCCTGATACATACCACCCCTCACGCATCTTGTCCTCCAGATCTACAGCTCCAGTCACTCCCAACTACACCCTAACCCGTGACCGTCCCAGAGGTACCTGGAATGCAAGACACTCCAGGCTCAGGGCACTGGGAGCCAGCCTCTTTCCACCTTTCCCTGTCTCCTTCACCCTGACTGCACGCAAGGACCCCGACTCACTCTGCCACCTTCTCCACATCTCTCCCCTTCTACATTGACTCAGTTTTTAAATTCATTTTAAAGGAAATGACTTGATGTTATTCCTTGTTGTAACATCACAGTCACCGAACCACAGAAACAAAGCAGGATCATCAGTTCTACTGGACACCTCATCTCTGAGCCTGGGGTCTGCTCCCTCTTGTTAAAGACTTGTTGGACTAGAGCACAAAGTTCTGATGGAGCTTTGGAGAGTATGATTCCCTGTAACAACATCACCTTCCTTCTATTTCAGAAGAATAAGCAAAGTGCAGTCACATTGTTGCCGTGGTAATTAAGTTAGGAGTTCAAGTTCTGTTGCTGCAGATCTGTCTGCACATGGACTTATGTTCCGGAAGAGCCATCCTTCTCTGACACCTGCAGTCATTCACATAATCAATATTTATCTTTCTTTTTTACTTTGTTATTGAGTTCATTGGGGTGCCATTGGTTCATAAAACTACATAGGTTTCAGATATACAATTCTATAATACATCATCTGTATACCTTTTTTACCTTTTTTAATAGAACTTTTAGTTTTTTAAAGATTTTATTTTTTTATTTTCAGAGAGAGAGGAAGGGAAGGAGAAAGGGAGAGAAACATCAATGTGTGGTTGCCTCTTGTGTGGCCCCTGCTGGGGACCTGGCCCGCAACCCAGGCGTGTGCCCTGACTGGGAATCGAACTGGCAACCGTTTGGTTCACAGGCCAGTACTCAGTCCACTGAGCCACACCAGCCAGGGGTTTTTTACCTTTCTTCTCTTGACATCCACAACCATTCCCCTCGTAGTCTTCATGGAGAACCAGGAAATCCTGCGGATTTTAATTAAGACTCTGAAGAGAAAGCTGTGGGATTAGGGTGGATTCCCAAGTGTCTGGGAGGAGGCATGATAATAAGTGGCACAGGTCAGTTGATATTCTTAGTCCCCAGAAACCGCTGTGGCTGATAATTCAGATACCTCTCACCATTACCCCTCAGTTTAGCCTTTGTTCTGTAAAATGGAACAGTCGGTCAGTGATTTTTTTCTGCTGTCATTTTGGGCCTCGGCCCCAGGAGTGAGAGGAGACTTGTGTCCTTAGGAAGCCCTTTGGGAAGAAACCTGGGAGCTTCCTGCCCCCTTTCACCCCAGAGGCCCCTCATTGTCCCCTGCCACCCCCCTCCCCAGGTTGGTGCCCCTTGGCCGCTGCGGGCAGGTGGGTGGGGAGGTGTCTGTCACCCTGACAGCCTCAGCTCATCAGAGCCGGTTACCTGAAGACAGGTGGGTGGGCAGCCCTGGCCTCAGGCCGGCCTTTGTGCTTCGGAAGAGGCAGAGAGGGAGTGAGGACGGGACTTTGCCGTCTTTAACCCACCTGCCTGGCTTAGCAGCGCCCCCTGTCTCCACAGAGGTGGGCACTCCTTGCTGTGCACTAGTCTCTTGCTGCTGATGCCCATATAGGGTCAGCATTTCACCCTTGAGGAGGCTTTGAGTTGCCGCAGCCCCTCACTGCTTGCACACTGGGTGTGTGGGCAGGGTCCCTACATGTATGTATGTGATGCCCCCACAGAGACTGGCTTTGAGGTCCAGGACATTGAAACAGAGTTTATCTTTCTCTCAGCTCTGACACGTTTACTTCACAGTGGAGAAGTCTCGTGCGCTTCTGTCTGGGAGGTTCCTAATCAATTCCTTTCTTCCCAGGGGACTCAAGGGCAGGCGAGCGTTCTCTTCAAGCTCCAGATCCCACGGCAGGCTCCCCTACTTTGTCCCAGAGCACCCTGTGCCCCTCAGCACTGGGTGGGCAGAAGGCACCAGTGGGCCCTTTTGTTTAACAGAGTGCTTCTACCACCTCTGGACCGGTGGGTCCGGGAGTCCTAAGTGGGAAGTGCAGAAACAGGGAATGTATGGGGCCCAGGGGGGTATATGCTTGTTCGGGAGAGCGGTGAGGAGGAGGACCTTTCGCCCGGTCTGAGTCCAGGAGTCCTCCCAGGAGAATCTGCAGGAGAGGAGGCGTCCTCCCCAGAGGAGAGTCCACTCAGCTAGTTCACCATGCGTTCACCAGGCCCACCAGCCAGTCAGCAGCAATAAGGGGCATATCCCTTTCTAGGCACCTTAAACTTGTATTATGAAGTGTCTTAGACGTAGAAAGAGATGCAAAGAATGATCAGCTGTAGCCAAGTGCCCACCAGAATTTAAACAGCAATGTAGTTAGAGTACTTTATATCTTCACTGAGTATGGAATTATCACTAAAAAATGCACAGCATTGTTTTGCAAGTTTATATGTCACAGTAAATGGTATCATGTGGTTGTTTTTGTGTATAATCTGCTTTCTTTGCTCAGTACTATTTGTGTTTCGTTCACATTGATGCCTGTGACTCCAGTTTATTTCCACAGGCATATGGCTCCCTTGTGCAACTGTTCCACAGTACTTTTATTCCCCTTCCTGCCAGGGGCATTTAGGGTCTTTCCAAGTTTTCGTTCTTCAAACAGTGTGGCAGTGAGCAATCTTGTAGATGTCCCTTTAGACGCATGTCCGAGAGTTTTCTTTTGAGTCAAACCTTGTTTAATGTAACCAGATAGGTTTTCAGTGGTACCAGCCTGGAAAAAAACAACTATTCAACTTGCGTGGACTCAGAGCTGACAGGGGTCAGGTGTTTGAGCCTTCTTAAAGGATGATATTTCAACTGTGCTCCGCTGGGCTGCATGTGCCCTGGGGCCTCGGCTACGAAGTGGCATGTGTGGAGCAGGGACTCGGTGTTAGCTCAGTGTGGTCCAGAGGGAGGACAGACTGTAGATCAACCTAGGGAAGCCCGCAGCCGTGGCCAGCACCCGGAACCGTGTTTCTGCCCCATGCCCTCCTCGTGGAATTAATTTCTTCACCAGCCCGTCAGCTCCTCCAGAACCTGTGTTTTCTGTTTTGGTCTCGGCAGCGAGACTGAGCTCATAGATAGCAGCATCCGGCATCTTCTCAGACTGGGATATACAGTTGGTTCTCGTTGTTTGTAGATTCCGTATTTGCAGTTTTCACCTACTTGCTGAATTTTTTTCCTACCCCAAAATCAATACTTGTGGCACTTTCACAGACATGTGCAGAGCAGGAAAAATAAGTTTCCTAACAAGCTCTGCCTTCTTGTTTCAGCTCTTGTACTGTAAACCAGTCCTTTTCACTGCTTATTTAGTGGTGCATTTTTTGTACTTTTGTGCTTTTTGTGGGTGTTTTCACTGTTTAAATTGGCCCCTGGTGTATAATTGAAGTGCTTTCTAGGGTTTCTAAGTGCAAGAAGGCTGTGCTTTTCCTTACAGAGAAGATACATGTATTAGAGAGCTTTATTCAGGCATGAGTTACAGTGCTGTTGGCTGAGTTCAGTGTTAATGAAGCAACAATGTATATCAAATAAGGTATCTCTGAATAGAAATACACATAACACAAGGTTATATAACCTAGCCCAGTAATCTCTCCAGGAGCAGTTGTTCAGTGTTTGTGGTGACTTTATAGAACAGAACCACTACGAATAACCAGAGTCACTGGTCACTGTGGTTCCCGTGGCAGGTGGAATACCACGCCCCTCACTGCCGAGGATGTCCCTGTCCTGCTCTGTGGAACCTGTGCATGTGTTGCCTTATTTAGCATAAGGGACTTTGCTGATGGGATTAAGAGTATCGACCAGACATGGAGAGAGCGTTCTGGATCTAATCATAAGGACCCTGAAGTGCGAACCTTATTTTGCTATGGTCAGAGGGAGATGTGGCTGGAAGAGGGAAGGCAGCGCAAAGTCTCCACTGGCTCTGAAGAAAGAGGACAGGGCCATGAGCCAAGGAATGCAGGTGGCCTCTAGAAGCCCCAGAAATGGCCCTGGCTGGTGTGGTTGAGTGGCATGAGTCCTGGCCTGCAACCTGAAAGGTGGATGCTGGTTCGGTTCCCAGTTGCACTTGCCTGGGTTGCGGGCTGGATCCCTAGTTGGAGGTGTGGGAGAGGCAACTGATCAGGGCCCACTCCTCGATGTTTCTCTCCCTTTCCCTCCCTTCCCCTCTCTCTAAAAATAAGTAAATAAAATCTTTAAAAAAAAAAGCCCAGAAATGAACGTAGCCCAGCCAATACCCTGGTGTTAGCTGGTGAGACGCATGTCAGACTTCTGACTTCTTTAAGATTTTTGTGTTGTTTTAATGTCATGTTGTTTAATATTTTGTGTTGTGTTTTATTGTTTTATTTTTAAAAAATTATTCCCTTTCCCCACCTTTCCTCCTCTTTGACAGCTGTCAGCTTATTTGCTACATCTATGGGTCTGTCTCTAATTTGTTTTGTTTTTTTATTTTTAAGATTTTATTTATTTTTAGAGAGAGGAGAAGGGAGGGAGAAAGAGAGGGAGAGAAACAGCAATGTATGGTTGCCTCTCACATGGCCCTCACAGGGGACCTGGCCTGCAACCCAGGCATGTGCCCTGACCGGGAATCGAACCAGGACCCTCTGGTTCCCAGCCCGCGCTCATTCCACCGAGCTACACCAGCCAGGGCTGTTTTGTTTTTTTAGATTCTACATGTAAATGAAATCGCATGGTATTTATCTTTCTCTGTCCACCTTATTTCACTTAGCGTAATACCCCTGTGTCCATCCTTGTTGTCACAAATGACAAGAGTTCATTTTTACAGCTTGTAGTAGTTCATTGTATGTATGCACCCCGTCTCCTTTATCTAGTCGTCTACGGATGGGCATCTAGGTTGATTCCATATCTTGGCTGTCACCAGAAACGCTGCAGTCACATAGGAGTGCATGTATCTTATCGAATTAATGTTTATGGTTTCTTTAGATAAATACCCAGAAGCGGGATTGCTGGATTTTATGACAGTTCTATTTTTACTTTTCTGGGGAACCTCCATAGTGTTTTCTGTAGTGGCTGTACCAATTTACAACCCTACCCACAGTGCACGAGGGTTCCCTTTTCTCCACATCCTCGCTGGCACTTGCTATTTGTTGACTTATTGATGATGATTGCCATTCTGACAGGTGTGAGATGATGTCCCATTGTAGTTTCAATTTGTGTTTCTCTGATGACTAGGGATGTTGAGCGTCTTCTTGTACGTGTTGCCTGTCTCTGTGTCTTCTTGGCAGAATTGTCTCTAGGTCTTCTGCCCAGTTTTTAATCGATTATTTGGCGCATTTTTTGGTGTTAAGGTATATGAGTTCCTTGTATATTTTGGGTATTAACTCCTTACCTTTTGCAAATAACTTCTCCCATTCAGTGGGGTGTGTTTTTGTTTTGTAGATGATTTTCTTTCCTGTGGAAAATCTTTTTTAGCTTGATGTAGTCCCTTTTTTTTAGATTTTATTTATTTTTAGACAGAGGGGAAGGGTGGGAGAAAAAGAGGGAGAGAAACATCAATGTGTGGTTGGCTGTCAAGCGCCCCCCACTGGGGACCTGGCTTGCGACCTAGGCATGTGCCCTGATCTGGGAATCGAACCAGTGACCCTTTGGTTCACAGGCTGGTGCTCAATCCACTGAGCCACACCAGCCAGGGCATAGTCCCATTTTTTAATTGTTCCTTGTCTAAGGAAACATATCCAGAAGGATATTGCTAAGGACACTGTCAGAATGTTTACTGCCTGTTTTCTTCTGGGAGTTTTGTGGTTTCAGGTCTTACACTTAAGTCTTTAACTCATTTTGAGTTTCTTTTTGTATGCGGTGTAAGAAGATGGTCCCGTTTCATTTTTTTTGCATGTATCTGTCCCGTTTTCCCAATACCATTTTTGAAGAGGTTGTCTTTACCCCACTATACAGGGTGAGGCAAAAGCAGGCTTATAGTTGTGAGTGCGCAAAACACAGTCTATTCTCGTATCATTACTTATTAATTATTGTATTATTTTCTATACAAGCAATTGCAAGCCTACTTTTGCCCCACCCTGCATATCCTTGCCTCCTTTGTCATAGAATAATTGATCGTATAAGTGAGGATTTGCTTCTGGCCTCTCCATTCCATTCCGTTCCCCAGTGTGTCTGTCTTTACGCCAGCACCGTGCTGCTCTGATTATTGTAGCTTTAGTACAGACATCAGGGAGCACAGTACCTCCCACTTTGTTTTTCCTCAAAATCCCTTTGGCTCTGTGGGGGCTTTGGTGGTTTCATAGGAATTTTAGGATTTGTTCTAATTCTGGAAAAATGCCACTGGTAATTTAATGGAGATTGCATTAAATCTGTAGATTGTTTTGGTTAGTAAGGACATTTGAGCAATATTAATCCTTCCAGTCCATGAACAAGGTATACCCTTTCATTTATTGTATCTTCTAGGAAACATGTGTTTTAAGTCACTAAACTTGTGGTAATTTGTCCCAGCAGCTGTGGGAAACTCACATAGGTCCAAACTGTTTTAATGCCTTGTCCTGCTAAAGGTTTTCAGCTCAGCCTTTTGGGGTGGGGTGGGGTGTGTGTGTGTGTTATTCTTTATTAGCTTTCTTCTCTAACTTAATGGCTGAAGTCAGCAAAACAATAGGGCCAAGCTGACCTACAGGTGCAGTGCTAAGAGCAGGTCTGCCCCGAGCTGCCGTCAGTCCAGGTGTCGGGCACCTTGGACACCTTTCCAAGGCGGCCGTGCTCCTCTGTCCTCTGTGTTGGCGCAGACCCCTGTGTTCCCTTGCCTCTGCGTTTTCTCGAAGCAGGTCCCTTATCCTTCCTGCATCCAGTGTCAGACCATCCTTCAAAGCCAAGTCCAGGGTCGTCTCCTTGTGAATCCTCTCTGTAGGTTCCTCGTCAGAGGTCCTTATGTTATCATTCTTTGTGTGCTTTTGTTATTAATCTTTTTTCCCTCTATATACCCGAAACATATAAATAGAAAATATTTGTTGAATAAGAGCAAACTTCTCAGAAGGGGAGATCTGGTCATCTGACTCTGACCCCAAATGTTCAGCTTAGACAGGAGAGTGTCCCAAACACATACAGTGGCTCAGTGATTGAAATAGGGCCAGTACGGTGACACAGGGTCCTGTGACAAGTGCCTTGCGGGAGAAACCAGGGATGATTCATTCACAGGGAATTGACTGGGACATTAGTTTTGAATTTGGACATAGGAAGGAGGAAGGAAAGGAGGATGGGATTCAGGGCTTCCCGGCAGGCGCTGGAGCTGGGGCTTCTGGGTCGCTGGTCCGTCCTGTTGTGTTCTCATCCTCGTCCAGGAGCCCGGACACTCTCTGTCAGTAGGGTCAGCCCTCCCAGGAACCCGGTAGCTGCACAGATGCTGGGTGTCGGGAGGAAGCCCTGGCTCCTAAACCATCATCCTCGAGTGGAGAGGGGTTTGAATGTTTGTATGGCTTGTAGATCAGGAAGTGGCCACACCAGACACGCGTCACACTGTGGCAGCAGAGAAGCAAGACTTGGGGGTGGGGAGGTCGGGGGGCAGGGCAGCTCTTCTCCTGCAGGAGGTAAAAGTAAAAGATGAAGAGCCATCTGTGGGGATGCCTTGAGTCAGCACTGCATAACCGTCTTGGCAAATGCATCAAGACCTTCAGACTTACAGTGGGGGGGACCCTCACACCCAGAGTGAAAGCGCGGCTTCCGGGAAGTGGTGTGCACCCTCTGGAAGGAAAGAGGGCAGGGTTCCCAGGGGCAGGAAGCGTGTCAGCGAGGATGAAGAGCAGAAAGCCACTTAGGGTGATCAGTAGGGGTGGCCAGCAGGCCAGATCGCTTGGAAGAGGAGGGGCGGCCTGGAGACTGTTGCGCCCAGGTCAGACAGGGTAGCATTTCTGCTCTCAGTGGAATATGGGGGGACTCCCTACCCTTCATCCTTCAAACCCGGCACTTCGTTCCCAGTTCTCCCCCAAATAGAGCTTCACAATTGTGTCTCTTGGTCACCCATCAGCAAATGTACTGGGCACCTTGGGCTTCCTGGAGTTTGGGCTAGACCCCGTTACTGAACTCCAGGGCCTTTTGGTACATTGGAAGAGCGAGTAATTAGCCTGCTGTTGACAGGTTTTATCCATGTCCTGGTGTGCGGGGTGGTGTGTGTGTGGAAGTACAGATGCCTCAAAGGAAGGCACCCAGGATGTATGTTCCCTCTTCCTAAAGAGTCCACACCAAACCTTTCATGCCAGAAACCCCAGCACTCTCCCTGCCCCCGCCACCCAGTGGGCCCAGCTTCCAAACGCTTCTCACATCCCGAACCCTGCCTGGAGCTGTCTGCTCACCGCCTTCCTCGCCTCGCTCCTTTCTCCTGAGGGCATCACACAGCTGGGGCAGGCTCATGTTTGTAGGGCCGTTTGAGGTTCTTAAAGCATGTCCCACAACTCGTCATTGTCCTTACCCCCATTTTACGGTGAGGAAGCTGAGGCTCTGAGGGTCACATTCTCGCTTCGAGTCATAGCCTGGTGGACAGAGCTGGGTCCAGTCCCTGTTCTTCTGTCCAAGCCCCTCCACTTCCCCTCTCCTCCCCTGCGCTGCTTTGGGGCCTCGGGCACGCCCTTGTTTTGGCTTGTTATAATACAGCTGAGAGCGACCTGCTGGAGGGTGGGTCTGCACACTTACTTATCTCAACAAATAGTGATTACCAATCTCCTACTGGACATTAGGCTCCTGATGCTCTACTAACTCTGTCACCAGGACCAGCACTGCTGATGTGACGGCAAATAGTGTTCGGGGTCAGGGTGTGTTTGGAGTTGGGGAGCGAGGTAGAAGGAATCCTCAGAGTGAGCCTCAGGGAGGAGAAAGGACCCCTGAGAACTGCTCTTCTCTGTCTGTAGCCTGAGGTGGGTCCCAAGCATCTCGAAGTCTGAGCACTCACCCATCGCCGAGGTACGAGAGGTGGTGTCAGTGGGCGTGTGTGCGCCAGGCCGTAATGCGCGTCCTTCGGAAGGAATGACCCGCCTGCTCTCTCCGCTGCAGGGTGATGGGAGCTGTGAGATAGGAGTGGTTTGCCTGGTGACCACCTGGCCCTGGCAGCTCCCCCCTCCTTGGCCCCATCGGTTCCCTCCTCTGTGTGCTGAGGGTGGACAGTGATTCCGAGAGTCCTTTCAGCTTCAGGTCTCCTAGATTGACTTTGCAGTTAGGAAGGGCGGTGTCCCTGGACAAATAGAATGGGGTATAGATGAAGGTGTGGCCATGAAGGGTGACGGGACACTGGCATCTAATTTGTGGCCCTGGCTCGCAGTGCCCATCACTAACCAAGAGCTGTCCCAGAATCGTGTCCTGCCCAGGTGCTGCTGGTAGCCACACCTAAAAAAACTGGTCTTGGTGACTGTGAGTCACCTGGCACCTGAGCCTGTTGTCACCACCTTGGTGTGGCAGGCGAGCAGTGGAGCCACATGAAAACACATTCCTCAGTGCCCACTCGGAGCTTCTGCCCGGGGCTGTCAGGTAGACGAGCTCCAAGGCCACGCTGTGCTCTCCCGGCAATCCACGGAGGAATGAGTGTGTTCCCCCACACACCCCTCCCTGCTCCTGCCTGGTGTGTGTTTTCGGGCCGTTTCAGCTTGGCCTTCGAGGCCTGTTTGCCCATCAGCCTTCCTTTCCTGTGTCCTGCCCTCTCAAACTGCAGACGCTTGCTTTCATGGGGGCTCCTGTTGAGAACAAACCAGGCTGTCCTGGGAATGGGGTCCTCTGGATTCGACCCAGCCTGGGCCTGGCTTGCTCAGATTTTTCATCTTTACAAATTTTCCTGAACCTTTCTCTCCGGTGTGGGAGTCAGCTGCAGGTGGAGAGTGGGGAATGATTGGCAACCTCCAGCCTAACTTGAACTTCCCATAAAGGGAGGTTGGGGGTGGGCTTTCATCCAGACGTCTTCCTAGTTGTCTGCCCTCCCAGAGCTCAGCCACCGTGGAGCGGTGGGATGAGGTCGTATTAGCTAAGTGCTTCTTGGGTCTCCGATGCCATTCTGAGCACAGGTATGGCAGTGACCAGCTGCTCACTTCAAGCTCATAGTCCAGCGGGAGGAGGGCCGTAAAGAGGTGGGAACGAGGTGGGTGCCTTCGTGGAACAGAAAATCGCCTGGACGAGCCTGGTCAAAGGTGAGGTCCGAACGGGGCAGTGGCTTTAGAGAGGAGGTAGCGTATTGTGATAGGAGAGGCGGCCAGCAGCCAGGTCACTCTTGCCTGGGTAAGGAGGTGAGTGATGATGGAGAATTGGGAGGGCTTCCTGAAAGGGGAGGCTTCTGATTAGTTAGACCTTTAAAATGGAAGGAGTCTTAGAGACAGGGAGATAGCATTTGTGATCCAGGATGCAGGGACTCTGGGCTTTCAGGTCAGTCGGTTTACCCTAGGTTGTCCTTTTAGAGGTACCCTTGGCCCCTCACTGAGACTTGTGCTAAATACCCACAGCCTCGTGTGCAGTGAGGGCTGTGGTCACAGTGTCTGACACAGAGTCTGTTCCAGTGCATTCTGTGCCTCACTGGATTTCCAAGCCCTATTTCCTGTCCCTTCCTGAAGAACTAGTCTACGTCAACTTTGCCACTGATAACAGATTAGCTTGCACACATACCTTATCGTTTCTGTGCATAAGGGTAGCAGAACTGTGCTCTGCCTGCTCGACCTCAGACCAGTGGCCAGCAGCCCCACAGGGAGCCCAGCTCACTTTGAGTGGCGTGGGGCTGGGGCTGGCGCCGCGCTGCCGGCCAGGTCCCGGGGACATATTGCCTCATTTGTGTGTGGGTTGGGTGTTTCTTTTTATAAGTTTTCATCTGAAATTGATTTTCTCAGTTGTGTGACATGTGGCCCTCCCGCCTCGTCCTTAAGATAAGACATTAAAATGTACAAGGCTGATGTATATCCAGGCATTTTAGCTCTGGCGAGAGGTTCAATGTGACTTGTCCCTAGGAGATGAGCCTCCAAGGACTGCTGGCACCTCTGTTGACGACAGAAACCCTCCGCACAGCTAGGGGCACTGGCTTGGGGTCTGGTCTGAGCACTGGCCCTCAGCCTCCCACAGCCCCTGCTCACTGTTACCAGCTCCTTCAGCCCCCAGCACCCTGACAGGCCTGACCAGCCTCTGAGGAAACAGATCGAGAAAAGTGCGGGGTGTCCCCTGGAGTGGGTCATCTAAGATTTTGGGGGCCCATTTACCCTCCTGTCTGGCCTGGTGTCACATGCGTACACACACACACACACACACTTCACTGCCTGGCCTTGGGCAAGGCACATCACCTCCTGGGGCCTTAGTTGTCCCATGTGTCAGGTGTGGAGACACCTGCCCAGAGGCTGCAGCTGGGCTTGGCAGGCACTGGCGGTCCCGATGGCTCTCTCCCTTCCTCTTGGGGCTTTTAAGGAGGCCAAAAGGGCCAGCAACACGGCAGGCCCAAGGAGCTATGTAGTAGCTGCCATGTCTCATAGAAGTATTACAAAATACAAATTCCGTGACCCCTTCTCAGCCCCTGCGGGCCTGCCTCCCACTGCAAGCCATCACGGCATCCGTAGGAGCCTGCTTTCCTCACCTGAGAGACTGTGCAGCCCTCCCAGCGCCCAGTGGGGACCTCTTCCTCCCCAGGCTCCAGGACTAACCGAGGAGCTGGTTCACCATGAGTGACAGTGGGGAGCAGGTTTTGTTCAGTGCTTCTGCTTCCTTTTGGGGAAACTTGGCGGTGTCTTAGTGGAAGCCCCAGGACGGCCTGTCATTAGAGTTGAGCCTGGGCCAGTGCTCTTGTTAATACATGAGGAAATTGGGAGGATCCTCAGAGGAGCTGGGCCTCGGAGCCCTGGTGCCGTGATCCCAGGCCACCATCCACCATAGTGGGTCAGGAGGTTGCTCAGGGCCTGGCCTCTGGCCAGACTGGCTTTGAGGGGAAAACCCCCAGCCCCATGTGAGCCGACACATATTCAGCCTGCCCTCCCCCTGCCATCCACCTGGAGGCCAGGCCAGGCAGGGTGTGGGTTCCTTCTTGTCCTGTCTCCAAGGACCACTGAGTCACCTGTGGGAAGAGAGGGAGGCACTTCCCTCAAACAGAGAGGGCTGAGGCCAAGGCACCTCACAACCACGTCTGTGTGCTCAGCCCCATACTCCTCCTTTGTCGCCCCCTGGTTACAGATCTCCCAGCCTTCATGTCCTCCTGTGCTACTGCCCCGTTTTGTTAGCCACTCCTTTGGGAGGCAAGGAAAGGGCCGTGCACAAAGGAAGGGGTGCGGGCACAGCCCCACTCCCCTCTGACCATGTTCAAGAGCACGCCCTTTGTAGGGGCAGAGGTTGCCAGCAAGAGTTGGTCCTTTGGGGCGGTTTGGGTTAGAGCGCTGGGCCAGCCGGTCTGTCAGACGGAATCTGCCCCACCCGTTCATGGTACCCAGCGATGTGCTGGCTGACAGGAGGCAACACACGGGCTGCCTCAGGAGCTTGCCGTTGGCTACTGGGGACAAGTGTAGGATGCACTGCACGCAGAGTTAGAACTCAAGAGCTCTCTGAATAATGGCGTGGGGAGCTCTAATGTGAAGTCGAGCCCAAGCTGAGGCCTCTGAGCTCACAAAGCTGGAGTAGGCTGGGACAGAACCGACAGGCGGGGAGAAAGGGGGCAGTCTGAGGGTCGCTGCGCAAGGACAGGAGAGGGTGGCAGGCCCAGCGCGGGGGACTCTAGACAGGAGGCCGGGGCCAGATCTGGGAGGGGAGACCAGCAAGGAGGCTGCTCAGGGTCTTGTGGAGTAATAGGATACAAGTCCAAGCCAGGTTGGTGGCAGGCCTGGTTCAGGCGGGCGGAGGGGCTTCCAGGGGCTCACAGGGCTCCTCATGAAGGGTTCCAGGGTGTTTAAAACCTGTGGCACAGTCTGAGGCCTCAGCAGAAAAGTCGTGTGACAGCGGCATGAGGAGTGGGGTAGGCACTTGTGGAGGTCTGGTGACTTCGCTGTCAGCAAGGAAAAATTCTTTTCAGCCTGGAGTTGAAGGGGCAGGTCTCGGTGTACGCCCTTGAGGAATCGCTGGCTGTGGGTACTGGGACCCGCGCAAGGAGGCCAAGGCTTTAAGATGAGGACTGAGCTGCATCCTGGTTGTATCTTAAGGAGCTTTGTCATCTGGCTCACCACTCCATCTATTTTTTTTGTTTGTTTTTTTTATTTACTTTTTAGAGAGAGGGGATGGAAGGGAGAAAGAGAAGGAGAGAAACATTAGTGTGTAAGAGAACATAGATTGGTTGCCTCTCACACACCCCCAACTGGGGACCTGGCCCACAGCCCAGGCATGTGCCCTGACTGGGAATCGAACCGGCGGCCTTTTTTGGTTTGCAGGCCAGTGCTCAGTCCATTGAGCCACACCAGGCAGGGCTTACCACTCCATGTTAACGAGCACTTTGTGACTGTCTTCCATGTGTTGTCGCCACTTCCTCTCAAGTCAGATCTTTCCAACGGCCAGTTCCTGCTTTGCTGCCAGTGCCCGAGCCATGTCCCACTCAAACTCTCGTATTAAGCCAGACAGAAGACTTGGAGAGGATTTTTCTTGCTTAAGGGTTCCCCTCTATTTTAGCAGCATCTGCCAGGCAGGGAAGCCACAGCTGAGGGTCACGTGACAGTCAGCTCACTGCCCTCCAGATAGTAGAGTTTATCTTCCTGTGCCAGCCCAGAGTCCTGCTAACCTGGAAGGGTGGGAGCCAGCAGTTCTGAAATGTGTGTGTGTGGTGGGGGGTGGGGAGCTCGAGCCACCTGACACGTGATATAAGTGGCCATCACTGCTAGTGGCAGAAAACTACCAGGACCGTGAGAGACCAGGTCTGACAAGGCACCCGTGCCACGCTCCTCTCCACAGTGACAGCCAGCACACCCTCTGCTGGGAGACCCAGCAGTGGCTTGTCCCCAGCCTGGGGGACCTGAGGGTTCTGCTGCGGAACTGGTACCTCAGCCACCATCCCCAGACTTGAAGGACTGCCCTTCGGCTGAGAAAACACTTTGGGCTTCAAAAGCCACTCCTTCTGCCAGAAGTAGGTTTCTAGCAAACCGGTGACACTACATGTGGAGGTGTGTCTGAGCATGTGGCTGCCCCTTGGGACCTGATCCAGAGGTCTCTGTGCCCAGTTTGGGGTTTCCACATACAAAGGAATTTTAGAAGCTTTTTCCTGGTTGGTCATTCCCACCACTCCCATTCACAAAGATGCTTTTAAAGATTTTTTTTTTAAATTTATTTTCAGAGAGAGGAGAAGGGAGGGAGAAAGAGCAATGTATGGTTGCCTCTCACATGGCCCTCACTGGGGACCTGGCCCGCAACCCAGGCATGTGCCCCGAGTGGGAATCGAACTGGGACCCTCTGGTTCCCAGCCCGCGCTTAATCCACTGAGCTACACCAGCCGGGCCTCACAAAGATGCTTTTAAAAAAATCTACACATATTTAGCCTTGACCACTGGATGGAGAGGAAATGTGTGCCCAGAGGCAAATCCAAGGAGATTTCAGAGTTCCCAGTAGGCCAAAGTAACTTCTGACTTGTCAAACACCTCCTTCCATGGGGTTAACAAAGGGGTGGTGGCTGTGTCAGTCAGCTCACAAGCATTGTTCACTAGGACTGTGTGTTGGATGAGGTCTCTTGCTGGCTACCCGGTCCTTAGCCTTCCTGCTCGCCCAGTTCTTTGGGTTGAGGGGTTGATTTCTACCCTCCGATTCCTCCCAGTTGGGGTACGAGGTTCATTTGGGCACACGTGGTATTTTCGTGGCCCCTGTTGTGTGGCACCTCTCCTTTGCCCCAGAGATGGTAGCTCACCCCGTGCCTCGTAGCCTTCACTCCCGAGAACCACACGGGTGCTCCAAGCTGTCTGGAATCAGAGCGCCGTCCCCATCAGCAAACGTTTCGTAATTGAACCATTCACAAGGGCCTCAGCTTTGGGGATCATTCTGAGTATCTTGGTGACACGGGGGGCCACTGAAGTTTTCTGGGCAGGGGCAGACGTGTCGAGAACAGGGAGATTCGGTGTGGCAATGTACTGCACATATTACCTCCCCAAGAAGCATGCTTGGCTCACCTTTCTAGAAGGAGTCTGGTTACGCACAGACTGCACCGCCTAGTGTCTGAGCCAGCGTCTCTGAGTTGGGGGTCCAGGAGCGCAAGCAGAGAAAGGAAATCGAGAAGGCCAGTGGCTTTGTGTGTCGGCTGGGCAGCCGACCAGCCAGGGCCCTGCCCGTGTCATGGACTCTGAGTCACGAGACAGGACACTGTAATGGAAACCAGAGAGGTTGCTCAGAGGTGTTTGGCACACGTCTCTTCATATGTTCGGAGGCCAGGAGGGGAGGGCAGTCACAGTTGGATTTAGAGGCGAGTGGGTCCTCCCTCCCTCCCTTCTCATCCCTTTGCTGTCATCACAGCTCAGGAATTTCTCGCCCTGCCCAGGGTCATCGCAGTCGCCTCTTGGGCCTCCCAGGGCCGGCACTTTGCACATGGGGCGCTGCCCGTGCAGGTGCTGTGTCCCTCTGGTCAGGCCCTGCGTGGGCCCCAGGCTTCACCCCATTCCATTGCTGACCGGTTTTCCTGTTCAGGATGTGGCATGTGATGGGCCATCCAGTTTGGCAGGTCTGGGCTCAGCTCTCAGCTCTTCCATTTACAGCTTTGTGGCCTTTAAATTCTTCCAGCTCTCATCCCTCAGTTTCCTCATCTATAAAATGGGTGTGCTGATGCCCCACATCATTGTTTTGTGAATGTGACAGTCACTGATACCATGCGGGATCATGAACACGTGGTGGACCAGGAATGCGGCCCTTGTGCCCCTGAACCTGCCTCTCACCCAGAGCACCCCCTGCCAGCCTAGCCAGGCCGCCCTTTGAGGTCCAGTGTGGACAGCACTGGTCCCCGCAGCTCCCGTCACGTTTTCCTGTGTTGCTATTAGGTCTGACATTCTTGTCTCTCTCGCCAGAGGGGTGCTCCTTGAGGCCAGCACAGTTTCCGAGGCCCTTCCCCATACCCCTCTCCCACTTCAGACAGTTACATGGTGGGTGGTTAGTGCGGACCTGTTGACCCACTGCCCCCCCCAGCAGTCACTGACTAGAGTCAGAAGTGCTCACACCTGAGAGCCGAGAGTCCGAGTGCCTCGGTAAGGAGGCCACTCGCTGACCCATACCTGGTGACAGCTCTCTCAGGGTCACGTAGGAGGGTTGCTGGGCTTGGGCCCTTATGGCCGGCTCACCCTCAGGCCACTGTCTCCATGTCTACTGCTCTGGCTAACGAAGGGGCTGCTCCTCAGCCTGGCAGGAAGTGTCACCCTTGTGCATTCACAGTCGGTCGGGGAGAAGCCAGCCAGACAGAGGCAGGAGGGAAGGCCTGCCCCCAAACCCTGACCATGCCAGGAGAAAACAGGAAGCCTGGGTGTTACTGGGTCACGGAGCGTTGCCCATGGGCACGCAGAGCATGATGTCTGGGCGAGGCATGAAGACACTGAGCAGGAGAGGAGGAGCACCCATCTGGACAGCAAGCCCCTGAGCAGCCCTGCTTGTCTCCCCTTCTCCCAGCTCCTCCATGCCTACTTCCTCCTCCTCCTCCTTTTTCCTTAAATGCCTAATTCATCAAAGTGAATTGTCTGCTCAGGTCACGGAGCCTGCAGGTTAGCCCATTTATTTTCTGTGTGGCACTGATCAGGTTTCCCCTTCTGAGATGACTCGGTTACGAGGCCTGTGGTTGGTGCCATCGTCCCACTTGGCAGGATTCAAATTGCTCCTCCAGCTGCCACCATGTGGCCACCACAGATGTGCCTGTCCAGCGAGGGGCGGTCATCCTCCAGCACCCCCGGGTAAAAGCTGCTCCTGCCTTCACTTCCTGCTCCACTCGTGCAGCAACTGCCTGACGGTCTTGGCACTCAGCGTCTTCTCGGTTCCTTTGGCGGGCGTGCATCGCACGTGCTCTTTCTCTCCCGCCGTCGGCGGACGGCCAAAGGCCTAGAGTGCTGAAGAGCGCCAGTCTTTGAAAGAGTGGTCCCCTTCCCCAATCGATTTTTATTTTAAGTGCCCATGGGCCAGCACGAGAACAGAAATCACGCAGGTGCCATGGTCAAAGCCCCACCTTTGATCCAGGCCTGCGCGCTTCCCAGGTGCCTGGCTCACAGGTGCCATCGGATGCTGCGAGAGCCTGAAACAGGCCTGCATGGGTCTGTCCATTGCAGTCGTTGCGGGCGTGCTGTAAACGCGACCATTCCGAGTCTAGGTGGGATGGGGCCTGGGGGCTCCCAGGAGAGCAGTCTGAGTGGCTCGGGCATTTGGGGCCGTGAGGAGGGATGGGGGCTCTTCTGCTTTCTCACGGCAGTATCCACCTGTGTAGTCAAAGCACCGCGTGGACTCAGAATATGGAGCTGTGGACCCTGGCCTGCCCTGGAAGGACCTGCAGCCTGGGTTGGGAGCAGAGTACGCTCTTGCTAAAGGTTAAAGCTACTAACCAGGGTGTGAGTCCACCTGGCAATTCCAGGAACAGTACCCAGAGAGAGACAGAGACAGTGACAGCAAAGCAGGGGTTAACTGGGGTGGGAACAGGATTGAGGGACTTCCTGTGCTGGAAGTGCTATCGCTGCAACGCATCAAGGTATGCGCCAAGGTGGGTCGGTCCTGTGATTAGGCCACTTAATAAAGATAAAGCTTCATGAAGCCATTTAAGAGACAGACCCAGGCGGGCAAATGCTCAGAGGTGTCACAGAACAGCACTGGCTGTCCCCTGACTGCCCGCCTCCCCCAGGAAGAACCCTGCTCCAGACCCTTTGTGGAGCACAGAGTCACCGAGTGCTCGCCCGAGGCCCACACTGTGCCAGCACAGGAGGAGTATGGCCTCCACCCAGGCAGGTGTGGCCTCCCCTCACAGACTCCCATCGGGCACTAGACAAACAAAAGGAACAGACAGTTAGCTCCACGTGAAAAGTGAAGTGCTGCATGCAGGCACCACTGGGAAGGTGCACACAGGAGAGCACGGAGCCAGGCCTGGCTGGGCGTGGGATCTGAGAGAGCAGGAGCCAGGCTTGCACAGACCCAAGAATTGTCCAGTGGGCAAGAGGCCGCTGCCATGTCTGACCAAGTGGCGGCCTGTCCAGCAATGACGTCTCAGCCCTGGGCTCCACTTGGCTGGGGCAGGGTCTCGGAGGGCATTCTGGCTTGGGCTGGGACCTGTGTTGGGACTGCCATGGTAGGGCTCCCCGCTGGTGACTCAGGCTCTGAGCCAGCCAGTGGAGCCCAGGAAGCATTGCTTTACCCACACCACCAAGGTCACGGCCCTGCGGGATAGGGGACAGCAGTCATCCATTTGCCCTGGTTTCCCCTGGGAGGTGCTGCGGCCACACAGGTCTCAAACAGTGATGGACAGTTCCTCCACACACTGAACTTGGGGGGCCCCTGGCTCCTCATTACATGTGAGGGGAGGCGTGGGCTTCAGTCCTCAGCCTCGTGGACTCTGCCAGGCTCTGCGCCTCAGTTTCCTCTTGCAGTGTGGGAACACGAGCAGGCTGTAGGGAGCACCAGGGGAGAGGGTGTGGGGGCCATGCCCTGTTAACTGGGGTGCAGATTCTACACATGGGTGTAACTTCCACAGCCACATCTGCCACTCTCACTGGGCCCAAGGACACGTGTGTAAACCTGAGCAAGACTGAAGTGTCGGGGCGGTGGCCTCCCTGACGCACAGGGCACCTCTGGGCCAATGGCTCCTCTACCCATACAGCGACCTGACCCCTGAGCATTCAGGGTTGGCTACTCACCCCAGGCAGCCCCTAGAAAAGGCTGCTCCTTACACCCAAAGGTGCTTCCTTGTGCCCCACACATGGCTCCCAGCTCTGCCTGTGGTCCAGTCAGGCTCCCTGTCTCCTGGGCCACGGTCATGCCTACAGGGAGCCCCACGCTCAGCACTGCACCCTTCGTTGTCCCTGTGTCTGTGTTGGCATGTGGTTTCTGTGGTTTTCCCTTTTCCTTTTGACCCTCTTGTCATCTCCTCATCTGTTTGTGCCGGTTTGAAGACTGAGCCTGGGAGAGCAGGGATGTGGGGGACAACCAGCCACCGCCTAGGGGACTTGAGCTCAGAGCTCCCAGCTGGGGTGGGGTGGGGAGACTCGTGGGAGCCTGGTAGTTCCCCCAAGGCCTCCTGGGTACCCGAGCACAAGGGTGGCCAGGTAAATGTGGCCCTGAGTTGGGGAACTGTTTGGAGGGCTTAGAAAAGCTGAGTCCCAGATTCCCAGGAGAGGCAGGAGGTAACACTCCTCGGGGGCCTAAAAGAGGCTGCAGGGCCTCCTCCCTGGGGGAGCTACTGCCTTCCGCGCTGCACTGAGCGGGCGTCCAGCCCCAGTGCCCGCGGCCCGGAAAGTGTGGTTTCGAGCACCAGTGCCTCAGCCCCCCTCCCGGTGCACCCGGGGAGTGTCTCACGGTGGTCTCACTCACTTCCCTCTCTGGCAACCACCGAATTTGAGAACGTCCTATTTTCCCGTAATCAGAAGAAGTGAAACTGTCCCATGAAATAAAATGAAACGCCCCCAAAACACCTAGGACAGGCAGGATCTTTTCCTGACAAGGTCCCCTGGAGCAGCGACGTTCAGCCAGTGTGCTGTGGCACCGATGTGCCTCAGAAAGTTCTAAAGCACGCACTGCCTGACTGTTCAGTCAGGGGCACTGACCCCCCCTCTTTTTTTTTTTTTTAGATTTTATTTAATTTTTAGAGAGAGGAGAAGGGAGGGAGAAAGAGCAATGCGTGGTTGCCTCTCACATGGCCCTCACTGGGGACCTGGCCTGCAACCCAGGCATGTGCCCCGACTGGTAATCGAACCGGGACCCCCTGGTTCCCAGCCTGCACTCAGTCCACTGAGCTACACCAGCCGGGCCCGACCCCTTTTTTTTAGATTGTTAAACTGAAAAATGACAACAGCCAACACAGCAATAGCTGTCTGGTGTGAATGAATCAAAATTATCTGTTTTTTTGTCAGATCGGCAAAAATATATTTTTGGTGTGCCACAGAATTTTAATTATTAGTTTATTTGTGCTATGAGATGAAAAAGGTTGAAAATCGCTGCCCTAGAGGATGGTGCTCCACAGAGCACAACCCAGCGGGCCAAGGGGTGACATTCCCCAGGCTGGCCCCCAACCAGCCCCGCTGCCTTCCTGCCCCCCTCACTGCAGTAGTCCCCTCGCTCACTTGTGCCCAGTTTCCTCCTGGGCTCCCCGGGAGCAACCAAGTTGAGAACCACTTACTCTCAGGGACACACATCCCCTTCCCTCTCAACTCCCATTGGAGGGAGGGGCAGCAGATAAATATGGACAGGCTAGGCCGGCCCTAGAGTTCTGCTCAGACCCCTTGGAGGGACAAGACATGTGGGGAAAGTAACAGTAGTCAGAGATGTGGGCAGTTGTGAGTACCCAGTGCTTACTGTATGCTAGGCACGCCCCTAAGGCACCCTAGGCATGTAGCAGGCCACAGAAGTCAGGATATGGCCCTGTGAGTGCAATTTCACAAAGGCCCGGTGAGGCCCAGGACCACACAAGGAGAAGCTGGCAGACCCCTCCTTGTGTGCTGGTATTCTGGCCACTCCCGCAGGCTGGCAGCCACCGGGCATCCTCAGGAGCCCCAGGAGGGGTTTTCAGGGGTGGGTAGAGACTGCTGCCGGCGTCAGGAAACTGTGTCTGTGTATACGGGCACGTGAGTGTCTGTGATTAAACATGAGAAACCAAACCTGTCATGCTCCACTGTTCAGCGTTGTGTGTACGTGACTAAACATGCCAGAATGCTATTCAGCTGTGGTTGCGTGCACATGCATGTGCGTGAGAGATGATTTCCAGGCACTGTGATGTTTGACTGGAGTGGGGCAAGTCTGTCCCCCCTATCAGTGCTTGTCAAACGCACACTTTCATATTCTTTAAGCCGTGGGACCTCCTCTCCAGCGCAGACCTGCGCTCCTCTCAGGGGCCCCACGGAGGTTGCACTTTGGGGGAAGTGCTATACCCAGTGGTCCCTGAGATTCGTTCCGAGAGAAGGTGCCCCCGCCCTCACTGAAGGAGTGTGTGGATTTTGAAGCAGGGCCTGGCCCAGCCACCTGCCTTGCCATTGGCTGCTGTGTCCACTGTCCCAGGGAAGCCTTAGAGCATGTCCTGACCCCTCAACTCCCACAGGCAGTGGGCGTGGCACGGGCAGTGGCCATTGCATGGTGGGAAGTCCTCCTGGGACCTCCCCTCCTCCTCCCAGATGACGACTCACTCTTTTACCTCCTTCTGTTCCCCAGTTGGTCAGTGAGAAGGTCGGAGGGGCTGAAGGGACCAAGCTTGACGATGACTTCAAAGAGATGGAGAAGGTAATGGGAGAGGTGGTATGCCCTGTTAAATGCCCAGCGCCATTAACCGCGTCCCTCATGAGGCCCAGCTCTGATGGGGGGCAGGGCTTATTGGGGTGGTCTAGACAGTAGACGGGTAGCATGCGTCCTGCAGCCCTCAGAGCAGCCCGTAGGAGGGCTCCGAGACAGACAGGCGGGAACTGGAGGGCAGGGCACGCGCTGTCCTGGGGCCCTGGTTGGACCTTGGATGTCCCAGGGGTTTTGAAACTGCACATGCTGCCTCTCTTTACAGAAGGTGGATGTTACCAGCAAGGCTGTGGTGGAAGTGCTGGCCAGAACCATCGAATACCTGCAGCCCAACCCAGGTAGGGGCGCCAGCTAGCGCCACAGGATCTGCCCAACTCCCCTGCATCTGTCAGTCGAAGTCTTCCGGTAAAGCGAAAATGCCAGGGTAGGCATGGCTGGACACAGGGGTCTGAAGGGTGTCCTTGGGGTCACGCATTTCCTTTCTTCCTCATCTGGCAGCTCCATCCCTTGCTCCATCCATGTCAGTCCTTGCCGTAAGTCATCTTTGCAGCTAACAGTCCCAGCAGAAAAGGGCATCTTCCCCCACCCGACTGACCAGGACAACCTGAGTTGGGTGCTCATTCCTCGTTTGTCAGGCCCCAACCACATCCCAGCCTTTGGAGTGTGAGGTGGGAGTCTCCTAGGAAGAGAGGCAAGTAGGGACCTTCCCTCGAGGAAAATCCAAATGCTAGTTCCCATCGAGGGAGGCTGTGGACATGGGACAGGCAGCAGACCCAGTCATGTCTGTTCAAGGCCTCTGCCAGGGACACACCCCAGTAGGTGAAGTAAGTGGACTTTGGGGGACGGGGCACCCAGGGGAGAGGGAGGCAACCAGCAGCACTGGCCGAGTGCAGGCCTGGTGGCTCTGGTGCCCACTGGCCCGTTCTGTTCCAGCCTCAAGGGCCAAGCTGACAATGCTCAACACGGTGTCCAAGATCCGCGGGCAGGTGAAGAACCCTGGCTACCCGCAGTCGGAGGGCCTGCTGGGCGAGTGCATGATCCGCCACGGGAAGGAGCTGGGCGGCGAGTCCAACTTCGGTGAGGCCGCCGCGGGGGCCTCGGGCCTCGGGCCTCGGCAGGGTGGCACGGGCAGGTGGCCGGGCTGAGGGAAGGGAGGCCAGAGCTTCCCCACACTGGTGAGCAGGAGGGCGCTTTGCTCCCATAGCTCTAGAATCTTCTCTAGTGCTGGCTAGTCCCTGGATGAGGGCAACAGTGGCTCGTGAGAGAGCCCCTCTGCCCTCCCCGCCCCGCCCCCCCCCAAGGGTGAGGGAGGGTCCCAGCACTGCCAGCGGTGTCAAGGCCAAGGGCAGGCTCCTCTCACGCCACAGCTGGTTCAGGGCAAATTTGTTCCCTTCTAAGAGTGTGGAAGGGCAGGTTGTTTTGACACCTGCGGTTACTAGCCCCAGGCCATTGCAGCTCATATTCAGACTTCACAGTCTGTTGCTCTGAATTCTGGTCCAGGTCCCACCTGTGGGGTCAGTTTAGAAGTTGGGGGTGTCTTGGCATCTCAGGCCAAGGCCTCCTGTGATAGCTTCTTCCCCTGCCCCCGCCCCTTCCACAGGCGACGCCCTGCTGGATGCAGGCGAGTCCATGAAGTGCCTGGCTGAGGTGAAAGACGCCCTGGATATAGAGGTCAAGCAGAATTTCATCGATCCCCTCCAGAACCTGTGCGACAAAGACCTGAAGGAGATTCAGGTGTGCCTTGACGGCTTGTCCCTTACGCCCACTCCCAGTACAGCCCTCGGGGGTCTCTCACAGGTCCTTCACTCGACAGCAAGCCCCTTTCCATCCTGGGCTCCACCTTGGCCCACCTCCGCACATACTAGCAGCAAGCAGGGCCACAGGGTGTTGGGAGGGCCCTGCGGTGTGACCCTCATCCCTGCCCCCAGCACCACCTGAAGAAGCTGGAGGGCCGACGCCTGGACTTTGACTACAAGAAGAAGAGGCAGGGCAAGATTCCTGACGAGGAGCTGCGCCAGGCGCTGGAGAAGTTTGAAGAGTCCAAGGAGGTGGCTGAGACCAGCATGCACAACCTTCTGGAGACTGATGTATGTCCATGGGCCCAGGGGCCACCCTTGGGGAACCCCTAAAATGGGCCCAGCAGGGGTGCTAGCTTCCAGAGGCTCAGGGCCGGTATACAGGGTGAAGGAAATGAAGGTCGAACAAGGACCAGAGGGGGTCCTACTGAGGCTTTGGGTCTCTTTGGGCCCTTCAGCCTCGCTGCACCTCACAGGTCGGCCGGGCCCCACTGCCTGGAGCAGTATGGGAAGGCTCCTTGCAGGAGGCAGCCTGGAGATGGGGATCAGAGGGCGGCCCCCTCTTCAGCTCTGACGGGTCGTTTGCAGATTGAGCAGGTGAGCCAGCTCTCTGCCCTGGTGGACGCCCAGCTGGAGTACCATCGGCAGGCCGTGCAGATCCTGGACGAGCTGGCCAGCAAGCTCAAGCGAAGGTGAGCCCCTTCCCGCTCCGTGCTGGCCAAGAAATGCCTCGTGGCCGTGAGGGTCCCTGGAAGCCTGGAGTCCCTGCTGTGGGTTCTGGGGCTGGCTTTTCCTAAACAAGCTCTGGGCTGTGAGGGTGGGAGTCATGATCCTGCAGGGAGCAGGACCTCTTCAGGCTCGTCCTGGTCTCCGAAGGACAGGACTGGAGTGTCCTAAGGACCGGAGGCAGCCTACCCAGGGGTGACCCCAAGGACCCGTCCTCTACTGCTAGTCTCCTTGGACGGCAATGCTTCCCTGGTGGGACCGAGGGGGCCTTAGCAGCACCCAGCCATTATTGGCAGCCTGAAAAATGCTCGAGTCTGAGGATCAGGCCCAGGGTGCCCCCCCCCCCAGGATTCCGCACGTGTTGTGTCCACCTCACAGCCTCCCCAGGGCCCCCTGCTCCTGGAGAAGCAGCATAAACAACGGGGCCAGCGCTGTTCCCTGGCCTTGACACCCTGGCTGATGACAGGCTCTGGCTGCTCACGTCTCTCCCTTTGTGCACAGGATGCGGGAAGCCTCTTCGCGCCCCAAGCGCGAGTACAAGCCCAAGCCCCGGGAGCCCTTCGACCTTGGAGAGCCTGAGCAGTCCAACGGAGGCTTCCCCTGCGCGCCGGCCCCCAAGATCACAGGTGAGGACCCGGAGGCGGCTCTGCAGTCCCAGGGCCTCAGAAACGGGCCCTTTCTGCAGCAGCCCCCCACCCCATCCAAAGGGTACATCCTGGTGCCTCCTGCCCACCCACTCGCCCTCAGCAAAAGGGTCCGCAGAGGTGGGACCCATACCCCATCCCAGCACTCTGAGTGCACCCATGTGTTCTGTCTACAAGCAGCTTCATCATCTTTCCGATCTTCTGACAAGCCCATCCGGACCCCCAGCAGGAGCATGCGTGAGTGTCCCCCTGCCTCGGTCTGTAACAGTGCCTTCTGGAAAGGGCTTGCTAACTCCCCTTCTCTGGTAGAAGCGGGCACCCCCTGTGCTCGGTCCTCTCAGCCTCTCTCAATCAGGGAAGGAGCTGGATGGCAAGTCCCTGCCCCTGTGGCCTCGGCCTCCCTGGCTAAAGAGGGGTTGCTGTGCGCCCACCTCGGCACCCGCTGGCTCTGGGCTCTCTGAGCAGCACCCTGAGCGCGGTGGGCTCTGGTCACCCCGTCATCCTTATGCCGCTGAGCGTTTCCTACTCCTCCCGCTCACAAACCCTTTCCGTCCTTCTTGTCACTTCTTATTCCCAATATCCCTGGGGAGCAAGAGGAAGGAGCAGCTCTCCTTAGGGGAAACTGAGGCACAGCAAGGCAGCAGGAGCTGGTGGGGTCTCAGCCAGACACCCAGACCTTACACCCACCCCTTGCCCACCCACAGCGCCCCTGGACCAGCCAAGCTGCAAGGCCCTGTACGATTTTGAGCCTGAGAATGACGGGGAGCTGGGCTTCCGTGAGGGCGACGTCATCACGCTGACCAACCAGATTGATGAGAACTGGTACGAAGGCATGCTCCATGGCCAGTCGGGCTTCTTCCCCCTCAGCTACGTGGAAGTGCTGGTGCCTCTGCCTCAGTGACAGTGGCGGCTCGCCTGCCCCTCTGTCCAGGTCGCCTGTGTTCCCCGTGGCCCAGCGTGCCAGGGCAGTGCTCCTCCCAGGGCCCCAGGGACGTGGGGCAGCGGGGGGCCAGGGCCCCGTTTACACTAGTGCTCACCCACAGTGGTGGTGCGGCCTCCCCTCTCCACTCCACGCAGCCGTCCGGGGCTCCGCTGCCCTGCGGGGGCTCACACTAAGGTGCTCTTAGAAACACTAACTTCCTCCTGCTCCTCCCAGGACGGGTGGCTCCGGGTGGGCCGCCTCCACTCATGAAGACACACACACCTTCTCTGTCCCGTCCACACTGGGGCTTGGCCCACCCTGACCTGCCCTTACTGGGAGCAGATTGAAAGTCTGTTGTGTGGGGTGGTCTAAGCAGGATCCCTGGCTGAGGCTCGCCACCCTGCATTTAAATTCCCCTGGGATAGTCCTTCTCGGTCCCCTGTACACCCCCAGATGCCACCTCCCCAGGAGGGCCTTGCCCTTAGGACAGACAGGCCCTCTCCTCAGCTGCAGGGCACTGAGCCCCACATACCATGCCCACCACCCCATCCCAGGTCCCCTCAATCCCCACCTGTAAGGTGTCCTACCCCCGGCCAAGCACACGGAACATTTCTCTCTGGCACAAGCTGCTACCACCAGCTACGCGCGCACACACTCTTAACTTGCCACACACGGGACCACGGGAGCCCCCAGCTTCCTCTCTGCTGAAGGTCAAGCACAAAGGCTTTGATGAGTGAATGTTCCCAGACCCCTGGCTGCTGGGGCCATCCTGGGGGGTGGTCACAGGCCTTCCCACACCCCAAGCTGGCCGCCATTCCCCCGTTGACAGTGTCCCCAGCTGTCTCCTCCAGACCAAGGCAGGCGGCTGCCCAGACCAGCAGGCCCTAGCCCTTCATCCACTTCCCCTCTTGCCTGATCTGAAATTGGGTTAATGGGGGGACCTCTGGCCTGGTCCACATTCCCTTCCTTCGGTGACCCTGCACAGCCCCCAGGACACCAGCCTCTGCTCCTCCCCGTGGCCCCCTCACCACTGTGAGTGGGAGAGGCCCAGGCATCTGGACCAAGACAAGCAGTACAGCCTTGGTCACAGTCTGGGGCAGATGGAAATGTAATCTTGATTTTTAAAAAAAGTATTAAACGTCTCTTTCTACAGTCTCTTGCCTGGTTGTAGTGCAGAGCAGGCCTTCTGCTCGTCCGAACACCCACAGACCTCCACCCAGAGCCATTCCTGGAGTGGGCACAGGCCTCACAGTGGGCCCAGGGAGGGTGGCTGTCATTTACTAGTCACCAGCATGGGAGTATGTCCCCAGGAGTCCCCTCCCCACAGCCCCAGAAGGGCCGGGGCCGGGCCCCGCACACTGCCCGAGCAGCAGCCTGCGTGCCCAGCAGCAAGTGCTCGGGGGGCGGGGCGAGAGCCATGCCTGGGCTGTTTCTCTCCTTTATTGTACGAGCCCTTGCCACCGCACAAGTCAGTCACGGGGATGAAGCAGCACCGGCGCAGACAGAGCCCCTGAACCTGTCCCCCTCACCCAGCGCTGCCGACGGGTCGAGGGCTCAGTCTGACCAGGAGGCCTCCCAGGTCCTCAGAGGCCGGCGCCCTCAGATCCCTTGCTTGAGGACGCTGTAAACCTGCTCCAACACGTGGCACAGGCCCTGGTCCTTGGGCATCCTGCTGGCCAGGGAGACCTGAAACAGGCAGGGCTGGTGCCTCAGGACTAGGCCCAGCGGCCCGGGCCCGGCCTTGTGGCCCCCGCCCAGTCCACCCCAACTCCTGACCCCAAGGCCCAAGCGCTGCCACCTGGCAGAGGGCCTGCCTGGCCAAGTCCACGGTGGTGTGCAAAGCAGTGCTTTCTCTTTACTGAGTTTAGTGACTTAGGCCCAGCTGACTGATGTTCGGGGTGAGGGGTTACCTGCATTTTCCAGGCCCTGCCCTCACCCCAGCCGAGATCCCACACACACCGGAGACCGGGAGCTGCCCCGCAGCCCAGTGCCTGAGGGGGAGGTGGCCAGGGGCAACTTCAGGCCCTGATCACTGTTTTCTTTAAAAAGTTTCACCAAAACAAGCAAACGTGTGAAACTGTTTCTCTGCAAAGCAGAGCTGAGAGTGTCATGAGAATGACTTTCAAGCAGGAGATAAACCAGACACATGGGAGGCCACCAAAGCCTCATTTAATGTCCCACTACCTGTGGGGCCAGCGCACACACCACATCCCCAGCTGCCCTCAAGGCTCTGAACCAGGCCAGGCCCCTCCCGCACCCTCTGTGGGTGGCAGCGGAATGAGGTGGGCTCCAGAGCGGCTTCTGCGACCGTTTGATGGTGATTTTTTCCCCATCCCACCCCACCCCCATTTCCGTGTGTTAAAACAAGGCTTTCTGGCAGTGTTAATTTCCAGCTGAAATATTTTGTACAGAACAAGTTAGGAAATACTGTTTCTCAGGCTACTCGTGGGTAAATTTGGGGGCTCCCTGAGAACTGTCCTACAGGAGGGGCTCAGACGGGACTTGGGGCAGAGATCTCACCTTCAGCTTGTCGAGGCAGGTGTGCTCTGGGTCCCAGGGCTCCTGGAACTGCACCGCGTCGGGCGCACCCTTGTAGAACTCCACCAGCAGTGTCTATGGGGCAGAGTGTGGTTGGGACCCTGCTCCCGGCCTCCCCGCGCCGGACCCTGGGGGCCCAGCAGGACAGGCACTGCCACCACCTGTCATGACAGCTTCCAGGCTAACGCAGCAAGCAGACTATCACTCACCAAGGAAGACCACCAAACAGTGTGACCCAGTAGAGAGAGGGGAGCTCAGCAGGAGGCCTCTGGAGGAGCAGGAACACCCCCAGAGGCCTAGGAAGTCACACTGAGCATGCATCTTTACGTCACATATGCCTGACGTGAGCTCCCTGCTTCAGTCTCATTCTGACGATACCCGTGAAATCACAGGTTTAATGAACTAGCTCAGTTTTTTAAATGCCTGTTGAGCCACATGCACTATAAACGGTCCAGGTAACACCTGAAGTCCTCCACGAGTCTCCACTTGGAGAAGCAGTGGCAGGTGCAGAGGCCGGAGGTGGAAGCCTCCCTAGTGTGTTCCAGAGCAACTAGGTGGCCAGGTGGGTGAGCAGGTGGGCGAGGCGAGGAGCTGCCACAAGGACCTGAGACTTGATCCTAAGAGCCACAGGTGAGTTTCTTCAGAAGAGGAAACTCACCAGGGCCCTGGTGTGGCACATTCAGCCACAGCTTCCTGAGTCTGAACTTGTGCGTCCAGCTAAGCACTTTCTGTTCCCACCTGTCCTGGGGAGTGGGGAGGCACCCACCCCACCTGGGAATGAGCTCACCATCTCATGAAGGATGTCATTAGTCAGGAAGCTGTCCTGGACATAGGCCATCTCCACGTCCATGGGGATGCCGTAGTCACTGGGCCTTTGCTGATAGGGATACCAGCCAGTCACCACCAGCCACCCCAAGCCTCCCATCCCATGACCCATACCCCAAACACTGGCCCTTGGCCTCCCCCAGGAGCCCTGCCTACCTCAGGGGGTGGCATCACCCAGAAGGGGGAGATCTTGGACTCGGGGCCCGGGTTGCCAGAGTAGTAAGGGGCTGCAGGAGGACAGAGCGAGAGGGGGCTGGGCCTGGGGAGCTCGTGCTCCAGGGGAGAGACGCGCAGGCATGCCCACCCACACCCACATCCCCGGCCCCCAGCCAGGGCCTCACAGCAGAGCAGGGCGAGGCACGGCTGGAAGCCGTTGCTGGAGCCCTGCAGCCGCAGCTGGTAGTCCATCTGTGTGTCGATGTCCTGCAGCGATGGCAGTGCCGGGCCGTGCGGGTGGCTGTGGTACCAGCCCACCAGGGACAGGCCCCGCAGGAGCAGGCTCTGGTAGATCTGGGGGGCAGAGGCAGGGCTGGGGCAAATGGGGAGCCGGGGGCCCTACCAGCCTTGGGGTGCTCCCGCCACTCCCTGCAGCCAGTGCTCCTGGCGCCTACCCAGCCCCGTGTACCGCAGCACATGAGTACCTGCCGTGTAGCAGGCCTGAGGACACAGCAGTGACCAAGACAGACCCTGCCCCCACCCTAACAGTCCAGTGGGGGGAGAGCCAACCAACACATTAAGAACATGGAGCTGTCGTGTAGCAACAGCAAAAACTTTTGTTCCCTGCTGTGTCCCCAGCTCATGGGACAATGCCTGGCACACAGCAGATGTTCAATGAACAGTTAAATAGAGAGAGGTGGGTTGGTGCGTGGGGGCAGGCACTCTCGGATGCCTGCAGCAAGTGGAGGCAAGCGAGGGCAGAAAAAGGACCTTTCTCGCTGAACATCGTCCACTCACCCATCCCCGAGGGACACCGATGGGGCCACGAGAAGGTGGGGGTGGCGTGCTGAGCACAGTGCCAGGCACATACCAAGAACCGTTAGGAAAGCATTATTAAGAATGGCAGCTATGCCCGGCTGGTGTAGCTCAGTGGATTGAGCGCGGGCTGGGAACCAGAGGGTCCCGGTTCGATTCCCAGTCGGGGCACATGCCTGGGTTGCGGGCCAGGTCCCCGATGAGGGCCATGTGAGAGGCAACCATACATTGCTCTTTCTCCCTCCCTTCTCCTCTCTCTGAAGATAAATAAATAAAATCTTAAAAAAAAAAAAAGAATGGCAGCTATGCCCTGGCTGGTGTAGCTCAGTGGACTGAGC
>PVJI01014173.1:0-45180 GCA_004026765.1 Micronycteris hirsuta
GAAGCGTTTTCAGGAATCACTGTAGAGGACACATGGAGGGAACTAAGGGGGAGGAGGGAGGCTTGGGGGGGAGGTGGGGGATGGGGGAGGGGGGAGGGGAGGGAGAGGATGCAAATAACTGTAATTGAACAACAATAAAGTAATTTTTAAAAAATAAATAAATAAATAAAATAAAAATAAAAAATGGGCAAAGGACCTGAACAGACACTTCTCCAGGGAGGACATACAAAGGGCCCAGAGACATATGAAAGGATGTTCAGCATCACTAGCCATCACAGAGGTACAAATTAAAAACAATGAGATACCACTTCACACCAATCAGAATGGCCATCATAAACAAATCAACAAACAATATGTGCTGGTGAGGTTGTATAGAAAAAGGAACACTAGTGCACTGTTGGTGGGAATGCAGACTGGTGCAGCCACTATGGAAAACAGTATAGAATTTCCTCAAAAAAATAAAAATGAAACTGCCTTTTGACCCAGCAATTCCACTGCTAGGATTATACACTAAGAGCCCTGAAACACCAATCCAAAAGAACCTATGCACCCCATTGTTCATAGCAGCACAATGTATAATAGCCAAGTGTTGAAAGCAATGTAAGTGCCCACCAGCAAATGAGTTGATCAAAAAAAAAAAAAAATGGTACATTTACACAGTGAAAAACTATGCAGCACAAAGAAAGAGGAGCCCTACCCTTTGTGACAGCATGGGTGGATCTGGAGAGCATTATGCTAAGTGAAATAAGCCAGGTGGTAAAAGACAAATACCATATGATCTCACCTATAAGTGGAACCTAATCGACAAAACAAATAAGCAAGAAAAATATAACCAGAGACATTGAAATAAAGAACAAACTGACAGTAACCAGAGGGAGGGAGGAGGGAGGTAACCAGGGAAAGAAGGGAAAGGGTCATCAAGGAACATGTATAAAGGACCCATAGACAAAGCAAAAGGGGGGTAGGATTGAGGGTGTGAGGTAGTTGTGGGTAGGGCAGAGGAGAGTAGTGAGGGAAAAGTGGAGACAACTGTAACTGAACAACAATAAACATTTTTAAACAATAAAATGAAATAAATTTTTAAAAATCACAGAAGGGTGAGATTTAGATTGGTGTAAGTTTTTGTGAGGGTCTACGAGGGTAGTGGAACAAAAAGTAGAAAGGAACAAGAGTTTAACTCTAACCTGAGGCCAGATGTGATAAGAAATAAAGACAAGTATAAACAGAGATGTAGGGGAAATGAAGGGCCTAGGGGCTGAAGCTTAATGAACAAGCATAGTGAGAGCAAAGGATGGAAGGACAGCAATGTATGGTTGTCTCTTACATGGCCCCCATTGGGGACCTGGCCTGCAACCCAGGCATGTGCCCTGATGGGGAATTGAACCTGCAACCCTTTGGTTTGCAGCTCGCGCTCAATCCACTGAGCTATACCAGCCAGGGCTAGTTTTCTCCTCTTAATTGCAATACCTTGAATAAAGTACTGCTTACATGTTTAACTTTGATCAGAATAATATGTAGCTTTGATAGAATAAGCAAATAGATTATACAGGGGTAGTTCAGTATGGACAGTAGAAAAAAGTAACAGAATGTGAGGCATTTTGAAATGTTCTGGCCACAATGTTCTCAAAATATCTTGGATTAAAAAGTGTTTTATTGTAGATACAGGCTACGTTGCCTTATTCTAGATTAACCAGAGGCTATTGAACTATTTTTGCCCCACTCTTCTTTTTATTGCTTATGATAAAAAAGACATAACCATATATAGGGCAGGGTTTGTTTTTTTAAGATATTATTTTTGTCATTATTTTGTTAATGGAAATACCTAGAAACTGTAAATTTAAGTAACTTGAAATAGGGGGTAGAAGGATATTGGTTTCTTACTAGATGCTTGTGTAATCCTTCATTTTACTTTTACAGCAAGATGCCAAGTAATTAGATAATGGATGAGGAGCAAAAAGATAGATACAGAATTAATTTAGTAAAGCAAGTTTCAGACTCGACTATATTGGTGAGTTAATACATATAAAGAATAATTTTCTAAAATATTAAGACTTGAACAGACACTTCTAGGAGGACATACAAAGGGCCCAGAGACATATGAAAGGATGCTCAGCATCACTAGCCATCAGAGATATGCAAATTAAAACCGCAATGAGGTACTACTTCACACCAGTCAGAATGGCCATCATAAACAAATCAACAAACAACAAATGTTGGAGAGATTGTAGAGAAAAGGGAACCCTAGTGCACCGTTGGTGGGAATGCACACTGGTGAAGCCACTATGGAAAACAGTACGGAATTTCCTCAAAAAGCTAAAAATGGAACTGCCTTTTGACCTGGCAATTCCATGGCTGGGACTATACCCTAAGGATCCTGAAACACCAATTCAAAAGAACCTATACAACCCAATGTTCATAGCAGCACAATAGCCAAGTGTTGGAAGCAACCTAAGTGCCCATCAGTAAATGAATGGATCAAAAAACTGGTACATTTACACAATGGAATTCTATGCAGCAGAAAGAAAGAAGGAGCTCCTACCCTTCGTGACAGCATGGATAGAAGTGGAGAGCATGATGCTAAGTGAAATAAGCCAGGTGGTAAAAGACAAATACCATCTGATCTCACCTGTAAGTGGAACCTAATCAACAAAACCAACAAACTAGCAAAATGTAACCAGAGACATTGAAATTAAGAACAAACTGACAATAACCAGAGGGGAGGTTGGAGGGGATAATGGGGAGAAGAGGGAGGAGGGTCACAGGGACATGTATAAAGAACACAGGGACAGAGCCAAAGGGGCATAGGATCAAGGGTTGGCGGTGGGGATGGCTGAGGGGTAGCGGGGTGGGGAAGTAGAGACAACTGTACTTAACAAAAATTTAAACAAAAATTCCCTTTTGGACCTAGTGATAGTGATGTCACTGGTTTAGGATACTATCTAATTATTATGATTCCCTACACTCTGCCCAAGCTTTTATTAATAGTTCCCTTATTAAACTCTCCTTCAGTTACCCAAATTGAGTATTTTCTTCTGAGGAATAATACATACATTATATAAATCTAAGGATTTGAAGATGTTATTATGTCAGAAACTTTGAATTCATTATGTGGCATATGGCTTAAACTATAAATTCCAGATAATAAAAATGTACAGTTACCAAAACACTCCTTTCTCTAAATATTTTAGATAAACAGAATTCTGTTTTACTTTGGTGAAACACAAATTTAGCTAAAGAAATAAAGGAGTTGAAAAATCAGCTTATGCCAATTATTTTTAGTCCACTCACATGGGAAAAAATCAAAGTAGGTATTGGTTATATTACCAATCAAGCTCTTAATCAACAGGCTGCATTACAGGAATTAGAGGGAGGGGTCTCAGTGACAACAGTCATCTTCCTTATTCCCATCCCTAGTTCTCATATATGACCCAGGAATTCTACTTTGGGATGGACATCATTTAGCAATAGAGAGGATAGTAGAAATTCCTTTGGGACCAGAGCATAGTTGCTACGAGGCTCTGGATTAGTCTCTTTTATAGAGGACCTGAGTTTTGTGAGAAAAGTAAGGTGCACAACCATTAGTCCTGTCCTGTGATCAGGACGCAAGTTCTTACAGAAGTGATTTCTTTACCAGAAGTGATTTCTGCAACTTGGCCCAACACAAAAATGAAAAGTTACTACATCGGAATTGGGTTATAATAAGAATTATTAATTTTTATTTAAATTATTAAAAAATAATTTTTTATTTAGTAAAAAATAAATTCCTAACACAAAGGATTACAACATTCTTGGATAAATCATTTACCAGTACTGATCAATATAAAGTCTTAATATTCCAGGAGGGGAGAGGATGCAGATAACTGTAATTGAACAACAATAAAGTAATTATTAAAAAAAAATATTTCAAAAGAATGCTAATAGAAGGAAAGGTCTCAGCTTGATAAAGGCAATATATGACAATCTCACAGCTAACATAATACTCAACTGTGAAATAATAAACACATTTTCAAAAGTCAAAAACATGTCAAAAATGTCTACTCTCATTACTAGTACTAAAAATAATAATGGAATATTTAGACATAGCAGTCAAAACATAAATAAAGTGCATCTAAATAAATAAAGTCTTAATATTCCATTTTTTAATCTAAAGTTTTCTAATCCTTTTACAGACTAAATGTTTCATATCTTTTCCTACTCTCCTAGAACAATTAACTGTGAAGAGAACTTAACAAAATCCCAAATGCAGATTTAAAACCTAACTTGAAAAACTACAAAACAAAATGAAATTTAATACAACATTAAATTACCCCTCCAGATCATCTCTAAACCTAAAATATCGTCTCTCCAGATAAAGAGAATATACAAGTTAGTCAAACTGTATTAATGAAAATTTTCATACCTTTGTGAGTAACTTACTGGGATCCTCCTAACTTCAGTTTCTTCTTTAGACATATGACATAAAAACCTACTTAAAGAATGAATTGTTCCAAGTACAGCAATTTGAATGAACCCTTTGAATGAAAATTTTTATTTGGTCTGTCATTACTTTTAAAGCTTTTAATTTAACTTTATATAAAGCATTATTTTGACAGAAATATGAATAAGTACATATAAGTTCTAGTTTGAAATGTTCTAATTATGTAGAGCAGAAATGCTCAAGCAAGGGAAAAACTACGAAAAATGGATATTCAGCAATTTGAAAGGCTATTAAAATTCTTTATTAAAAAAAAGAAGATGAAGTTTTTAAAATACCAAGAGAAAAATGCTTAGAAATATCCCCCAGGGACAAATTATAAACTTTTTGAGAAAAAAAAAATTTAAGGATATCAGTATCCCTTCTGTCCATTCTGACTTTAGTTCGTGGATAAATGCAGACCATTTCCATAAATACACCATCAGAAGTTTCTACAAAAAGACCATTTCTATTTGTGAAATGTCTGCTGCCCTTTCCAGAATAAACCGACTCGCTTGTCTCTCTGCCCTACAGGAGACTGCACATGGAGAGGTGAAAAGAGGCCCAGCTTGGACTCGAGTTTTTGCAATGGACTGTGGCTGTGTCCTTTTACCCAAACTACATCTGGCCCTAGAAACTCGAGTGCTTCCTATTTTGTCCACAGGAAGAGCACCTCCCAAGTAACTTCCAGAATTTGCTTGCTTCAAATAGCCCCATGGTGATGAGCAGGTTAAAAAATCCCCATATCTGCTACCCCTAAAATATATGACCTTATAAACACAGAACAGGAGGAGTGTTAGAGGAGTTAAGAAAAAATGTATCCTTATGAAATGAAGACATTTGAAATAATCCTTTTTTATGGGATTAAATATAGAGAGAACTAAAGTTCTAACTCAGCTGAACAATATAATTCCTTGTATTGAACATGCTCAGCTCTTGCTGGAAGGTCAAAGCTTTCCGTGGACTATAGAAGTTACTGCACACACAAATGGAATATAGCACCTGACTCTGGGGATTCGTTCTAAAAGTATGGCCTGTCAGCTCTGTCTTGACAAGGCATTAAAACCTGAGCACTGCTCTCTGATGATAACATTGTTCCTAACTGTAACATTGGTCCTAACTACTTGGCACCAGGAGTCAAACTAAACACCACTGCTGGCAAAAAAAAAAAAAGATGGGCTGAGGAAATGGGATCCCCTCTCTCCCAAATTTTGACGCAACGTTGCACTACATCGCATTCAGGGCACAGCCAGATAGATCTCTTTAAGCGTGAAACCCACAGGGCTCGAGAGAAAAATTTGATGATGCATTTAGAAAACTGGAAAGCATTCTCACCTTGACTCTTAAATGTAAGTTTTCTGCTTCAATCACACAAACAAGCAGCTACACAACTACCTATGTTTTGTGTTCTGTTGTTTTCAAAGAGCGACGTAAAACAATTTATCCAATGGGAGTTTTAGATTGAATGCCAAATCAATTAACAGAGATCAAACCAAAACAGGCTCCACCGATAGCAGAAATTCCAAGTAGGTATTAATTGAAATCAAGTATATCCATACAAACTAAATAGTGATGTTGCATCAAATAAGAAAACAGAATTTGACTCAGACTCTTTAAATCAGAAAGTATACACATGCCTTGGGTGGGAGGGGGCGGGAGGGGGGGGAACAGGGGGTGGGGGATGGTCCTACAGGTACATTTATGTGATTGTAAACATAAAGACCCTCCCCCAACTCTGCTGCTGAAAGTTCCTTTAACAAGAGGCTACGCCATTCTATAAGAAATGCAATCTAATGTACAAATATGCTTCAGAGAAGAAAAGCATTGATTTAATTTTACAATATGTTTATAAATGAAATGTTGGTGTTTTTTCTTTTTTTTTTTTTTTTTTTTGGAATCGACCTTGATAGTGGATGGGAGTAAGAAAACAATGTCGGTTCTGGATATCTTTAAAAAGGAGGAAATAGAAGTTACAAGGTAAAAAGGGATGGAAGATACTGAAAATAAATTTGGCCTATTTCACAATTTTGTCAAGATTCATTCTCACCATAGAAAATTGTTCAAAAATACATTAACGTACTAAGTCCTGCCTCTCATAACCTGTGTTTATGCCTATCATTAAAAATATTGAACCAACATGTGAGTTCACAACATATGACCCAAAAAAGGGCACAAGGGAAAAAATAATTGTCAGACCAATTTACGTCATTGAAAGTAAATTTTCCAGTAAGTACATATCCTCAGTAATATTGAGTAGCATTAGGAACACTGCCATTTTTTCTGAATGGTCGTAAAATAAATGCTTAGCTTTTACATTTGGCCAGGTAAATATCAGTAATATTAGAGCCTGAAGAGGAGTCCATTCCTCTCACTGTGGGAAATGTAGCCCTACTGTTTCACATCTAAGAGAGAATGCTCCAGTGGAACGTAGGATGGCAAGCAGGTCCCGCGTGTGTGACAGCGGGAATTCCTGTGGGGAATCAGGATAATCTATTTCTTAGATTTAAAACTTGCTCATGCTAAAACCTCTCTCTCCCTGAATCAAAAGAACTTATGCTAATGCACGCCTAGCTTCCCTAGACCCATATTGTTATTCCTTTCGAGTTCCACAGGAAAACCTGTTGTCTTTCCATTTGCATATTTATCCTTTTGATGCTGTCCTGGGTGTCTACCACCTAATGTAAATCTACAATCTATGCATACTTAATGAAGACAATTCTGATGTAATGTGCCCAAGAAACTACAATGAAAGCCTATCAGGCATAGCTCGTGGCCTCTCTCACCATGACTGGAGAGGGGTCACGTGGTCCCAGATTTTCTAGTCCAGTGTATTCCATGTGAATTTATTCATACACAAGCCATGGCATATGGATTTCTGCGGGCCAGAATCCGTGACAGAGCCCCTGGTGGAACTTTATAGAATGACAACGTGCTTGATGATTGACAAAAAGAAGCTTCTTTTAAAAGATATTACACTTTCCCATGTGAGATCATTCCAACAAAGTTGGGAGAGGTAGAGAGAATAATATGGGCCACACTGAAAGCCAGTGGGTAATCAGTGCCCTCTCTCCCAACAAAGAATCGATTCAGCCACACACTGGCCACCAGTTGATTAAATTTCCCCAGATTGCTCGTGTTCCTTTTATAATTATCTTTGATTATAATTTTATAATATTAAAAATTACAGTAATTTTTTTTAACTTCCAAATAAAGAAGTATTTAAAGAACTTTGAATGGTACTGAAGAATACTTCTATTAATGACTGACCACATGCCAGGCAGAGTGCTAAGCACTTCATACACATTATTTATTTAATAAATATTTTTAGTGTAGTAGGCAGAATAGTGGCCTCCCAAAGATGACCACATTCTAATATTCAGAACCTGTGAATATGTTAGCTTTCACGGCAAAAGAATTGAGGTTGCAGATGAAATTAAGGTTGTCCATCAGTTGACCTTGAGATGGAGAGATCATCCTAGGCTATTCAGGTGAACCATATGAAATTACAAAGGTACTTGTAAGTGAAAAAGAGAGAGAGGAGAGTGACAGATTTGATTAGAAGGTTCTAGGCTGCTGGCTTTGAAGGTATGAAAGGAGCTATGAGCCAAGGAATTGTGAGTTCTAGAAGCTAGAAAAGACAAGAAAATGGATTCTTCCCAAGAGCCTCCAAAAGCAGCCCTGCTGACACCTTTGTTTTAGCCTAGTAAGACCCATTTCAGACTTCTCACCTCCAGAACTGTAAGAGAATAAATTTGTGTTGTTTTAAGCCACTATGTTTGTGGTCATTTGTTAGAGCAGCCGTAGGAAACTAATACACTGAATATTCCATTATTTCATTTAATTCTCATAAAATTCCATGAATTGATTATTATTAATAATTTACTGATGAAGAAACTAAGTCTTCATCAGTCCGAGTTTAGTTAACTTGCCCAAATTCACTCAGCTAGCAGGTGTCTGAACCAGGATTTCAAACTATTCCAATTACAAAGTCTGCTCACTTAATTACTACACAATGATTCTGCTCTCATGGTTTGATATTACCATAAACTCAACATTCCAATTCCTTACCATGGATTTATTCCAATAGAAGATTCCATCACTAGGGTCTTAATCTGTATCGACACATGAAGTTTTTTTGCTTTTACCAAAAGCAAAAACACCGTGATTATAATGATAATAGTTTTCTGGTGGGAAGAACACAAAAACACTTATCATGAACAATAACATATATGTATTTCTATAACACTTGCAAGTTTACAAAATATCTTACATTCATGCTCTTATTTGTTGCTCATAATAAAACTATGAAACTGGCATACCACATGCATTCACAATGAAAGTGAAGACATAGGCAAAGCCAGTATTAATTCAATAACTCCCTAAGATCTGACAATTGCCAAGAGAGTGAATATATTTAGAGAAAGCTAAATGAGGCCTTGGAGAAAACATACAGACAGATGTTTTCACATCATACGTGTGAAACTATAGATAGGTTCAGAGCTGATGATGTATCTAAGTGAAAAAGGCTCTTTGGTGGAGCAATATTCTAATTTAACCACAAATCACCTCGTTAGATAATGTAGATCGCTGATGGCCCAGCACAAGGCTGCTTCATTGAGATTCTATCATATTGTAAACTAACTCCTAAAATATGGGCATTTTGCACACCTGTCAACACACTGAAGCTGCAACATGACTCACGCCAAGGAGACCTGTCCACTGGCCTCCTAGCCAGCTGCCACTCCTGGCACAACTTCAAAGGACTTCTGGGGAAGTCCAACAGATTCGTCACATATGACAGTCTTCAGACTGTTTAGAATTCAATAGTGTCTGCAAATAGCTTTTTAGGATAGTAGAATCAGAATTCATTTCCTAGAGTGACCCAGGATCTTAAAAGAATCCTCCTCTAGTCTCTAACTTTACTGATTTAAACAATGAAATAGAGGGATGTTAGAGACTTGCTCAAGGGAACACAGATTCAAAGCCTTTAGCGGCAGAGATAGGGCAAAATTTTGGTTTCCTGACTACGGATCCAGCATGCTTTTTTAGCTCTATATGGCACCCTCCCTCGGGTTTATTGGAAGAGTTCTAAAGGAAAGACAAACAGCCTGAAAAAATATGTAACAAAGTGGGGTGGGGAATACTTCTTTACATGAGGCGTGTGACTAACCCCATAGAAGGAATTTAACTCCCACAGCTTCCATTCTACCTATGGACTCTGTGTTCAAATTAATCTTTAAACACCTTTGAAGATGACCGTCTTCCAACTCTTTGACTTCCCTTGGTCTAGCACAAAGCTGGACACACAATAGTTACTCAGTAACTGCTTTCCATATAGCTGATTTTAATGTCTGCCAAGATATTCACCCTTGGAATATACAAATCATTTTAAAACTTTTCTTTTTGGTAGAGCAAAGTAACATTTAGAGCTTTTCTAAAGTAGTCTGCAGATGCCTTGGTTTTCTTATTCAATTTTAACTCCAAAGTGTGTGCTCTTGAATATAGAAAATATCTTGTTGTCAGCCATTTTTCAACAAAATTCACAAGTTGAAATTATGATTTAGTTAATATAAAGTAACACATTTGAAGTTACAAAGCTTTGTTTTATGAAAGACTTAAAGCAAACAAAGGTTATTCTTCATAAAATGCCACATAAAGCAATTTAGCTGACTTAAACACAAGAAAGGGGAAAGAATATGTGCAAAGAATTACATACAAATGGACCACTTCTGGTTTCTATGGTAACCAACATAAATGAATACATTTTTGGAAAATGGACAAGCGAAGTGGGTGAGATGTAAATTTATGAGCACCAATCCAATTTCTATTTCTTTATATAAAGAAGTCCACACTTTTCCCTTAAATGGAATTGTAAATTAAAAAAAAAAAAAAAGTCCCATAGCTAACAGAGGATTTTCGCTTAATTCACTGTTTTGCTTTTTGGATACTTGTCTACTACCCAAACCTTTATCAATAATTAGAAATATTTTTATTATTTACTGCATCAGTGACTATCATTTCAGTAGGGAAGCCAATGAGATCATGATCCTCTAAAAACTACTTTTTTTTCATCAGGGAATGGTAAGCTGATTCCACGGACCAGAACACCCAACATGATGACATTTGAAATTAATTGAAATATCAATAATGAACAAAAAAAGAAAAAAGAAAAACAATGATATGTATAAAATTTGCTGTTCTCTTACCAGGAAAGTAAACAAGTTCCCACTGTTAGAAAGACTATACTAAATGTATGTTTTCAGTTTTATGGATAGGGAGGAGAGGACTATGTGGAGCTATTTTCAGGGACAAAGAAAAAATCAATGCCCAGCGGCTGTGATGCTTCTCTGACTGGTGCATGCTTAGCCTACTCAGTATAATAAAGATGGTCAAAGGTTATATACTTCATAACCACTTAAATAAACATACATCATTTTATTCCCAAAGTGAACGATGCCTACGGTAAGACATTTCTCTAAAGAGGAATCTTCTTATAATCACATAAGAGTTACACTGGGGAAAAGAGCTGAACAATTTTAACATTTCATGTAAAATTATGATGAAAAGGATCAAATGTCACTGTACATTGGGACATACTTTCATGTAATACTTGTATCATTAATACCATACAGATGTCTAGAAATCAGTCAATTAGTTCTTTTGAGCATATTGAGTATTTCAACATGCCAGTTCTCTTACTCCCGGTGTCTGTTCCAGTGCTTTAAAAGAAAGGGGTTGTATCTGAATACGGTGTGTCCATATATTGCACCAACTTGATGAACTGAGGCTGCTGTTTCCCTCAAGCTAAGATCATGAAAAGCATCCTGCATCATTCACAGGACTTTTTGTACATGTCAGTCCATGACACTTATGCCATCAGAGTTTCTAGATATGTAATTGTCTATCATTCATCTTATTCCCAAACGATGCCCCTGATAGAGGCTGTGTGCAAGGTAATAAGGTCAAAGTCTGAACAATTGGTCATTACAAAAGATCTTTTTTTCAAAAAGAGAATATTCATTCAAAAACAGTATAGAGATGCTAGAAATACAAGGATGCGTAAAAAGTCCTGCTGTCCAGTTTATATTACACACAACCAAGAGAAAGAAACAAGTCATGCTGCTGTCACACTGTGATTGCATAAGAATTCATTAACAATTCAAGAAAAAGAAACCAAATAAGGTTTCAAAATGTATCCTTTAATGACTAACTGGTTTGTTTTGAAAAGTTTCTATATTTGGTATTCCTAGTTTTATAGAAGCAGTATCAGCAGGAAATTACCAACACTCTCAAAGTCTAATATGTGCCATGTTTAGGACAATTTCAAATATACATGAGGTAATGATCTAGAAATTTCCTTCCATGAAGTATTTTCCTGGATTCTTGAGCCTTTTTCTAGTCTCTGGAGAGCTTGGAATATTGTTATGTTTAAATTTTATACAATTGAAAAATTTGGATATAAAAACAATTATAATCATTAATGTGTATAAGATCCACAAAGTTTATATATTTTTTCAATAAATATAACAAAGTATGCTGGAAAGAAAATTTTCTTGGCTTCCATGATCCTCTAAAATGTTTGTGTTTCAAAGGTGACACGACCGGATTTGATACATTATAGAAGAGTGTGAATGCTTCTGCAAGGCACCTGCGTCCTGTCCACACTGATCATCTATAAAGTCCACCTCCGTCTGTATGACACAGACTCCCAGACCAGCTCCATCTGTCCGATCTTCCAAGCAAACCGGTTGATTCAGATAGTCTCCCAGCCACCCACAGGAAAACAAACTTTACCTAAAGCTGATTTATCATGGAATATATTCAATGCTTTTGCAATATTCAGTGTTTGATTAATGTACTCAAAGTGTGCAAGAAGGAGATTTTTGCTTTTTTTTTCTTCTTAAACAAGTAGAACACAGTTAAAAGGTAGTGAATATCTCAACGCTGCGAACTTCCTCAATCCAAAGAGGTCCTTACTTTTGATCTTGTCCTTCCAGGCATGGATAGTATTGTAAGATTCTGTAGACATTAAGTTTGGCTTAAAAATTTTGGCCACTTCGGCACAATAAAATCTGGTACTTTTCCTAAGGAAGTGTTAATATCATATTTTCCCTTTTAGTAATCAGTATATCCTTATGTGTTGGGCTTCAGTGGAGACTCTGGATATGTCTTCCAATTCTGCTATACTTACCCACATATTTACAATTTCTGGTGCTCTTCATTCCTTTCTTGAGAGGTATATTTACATCTGATATCACTGTTCATCATCCTGCCTGAAGGATTTTCTTCAACATTTTTTGTAATGCTCTTATGCTCACGATAAATTCCTTCAGCTTTTGCTGCAGTCTGGAAACCTCTCAAGATAGAACCTTGTTTGTTTCCCTTCTCTAAGGAATCACTGTCCTTTGTTGCCTGTTGTTTAACATCTGAAGACATTTGTTTTATGTATTTCTTTTATTGTTTTTGTTGTTGCTGCTTATGTCAAGAAGGTCAGGCTGGTTCCTATGACTCCATCATGGAAAAAGCAAAAGTTTGACTCCTTTACAGATGAAAAACTAGACCTATGTCATGGATATGATAAATGTCTTAATCTGTATGTTTAATGCCTTCTATGCTTTATCAAAAATGTTATGAAAATAAGAGTAACAAGATGTTAAAAAGAATATTTGGCTGAGTCAATGACACAACAGATAACACATCCCAAAGGAGATGATAGAATGTAGGCATGATGTACAAAAATATTCACAGTTCTCAACTCATTCATATTGAGGGGATAAAAAGATTTAAAGTAGAAGGACAGGGAAGAAAGCATCTCTTTAAAGAGAACTGAACCTATGCTGTGAATTCCACTCTCTGCAAGGAGGAAATGAGCTTTCATCCCAGGCAAAGTGATTTTAATGAGGTGACTCAAAGGACTCCACATGTGTCCTCTGCAATTGAAGGGCCTTTATCTCTGAGGTGCATGACGGGTACTCCCAGAAATGTGTAACTATTTTCCTTTGTGAACAAGGGAAAAACAACTAGCTGTCAGTTATTTTAGGCCCTGTTCAAAAACCACCTGGAAGGCAAAAGAGGTCACAGTGGAAAGAATCTAAAGTTACTTCTGGATTACTTGGGGCTGAAAAAGAAGTGAATAACCAGGTGTTGATTAGATGCATTGTCCTCTTTAAGGAAATATGTCTTGGGTGAGAGAATACTAGCACCTACCAGAAACAGACTCACTTTTTTTTATTGTAATGTATTTTATTTTTTAAACATTTTTTATTGTTATTCTCTTCCAGTTGTCTCAGTTTTTCCCGCTTTATCCTTCTCCGCCCATCCCACCCTACCTCCTGACCCCACAGTGAATCCCTATATCATTGTCCATGTCCATGGGCCATTCATACATGTTCTTGGACTAATCCCTTCCCCTTCTTTCCACCATTATCCCCCTCCCTACTCCCCTCTGGAGGCTGTCAGTCTGCTCCACTTTTCCATGCCCACGGTTTTATTTCATTCATTAGTTTATTTTGTTAATTATACTGCTCTTATAGGTGTTTTTATTTCACCAAACAGCTTATCTCACTTAGCATAATATTCTCTAAAAGGTAAAGTCAGTGCCATTTGCTCTCGTGGCGCCATTTGCTGAGCAGGCCTATGACCTTTTAAAACATGACTGCCATTGTACTCTTCTGAGCTTCTGTCTCCAGGACTGGAAATTACTGGAAGGCAAGAACAAAAGTGACTAACCACTCCACACAGCAGAAGATAACATTGGAACAAACTGCAACCTCATGTTACAACACCCCCAACAGCCCAGGGGCCTCACAGCAGTGACCCCCCCCCCCACCTTTTTAAAACCCAATTATAATCCAATAAAAACTCAAAACCCCCACCCCTCAGTGCTAGTGCATATCTGCACACTTAGCCCTTTCCCTCTCTTGGCAAAGTAAAATAAAACTTTTACTCTTTGCACTTTCTTCTCTTTGTGAATTCTTTCAGAGCCCACATCACTAACCGCCCTAACAATTTGGTGGGCAGTACAGGGCCATTCTCTGTTTCTCCTTCTCTGGCCTCCTTAGACTGGCGACCAGGGGAGCAGTGGGCAGCAGAAGCTCAACCTGGGCTAACCCCCTAACCCTGTCTCTGAGTTTTGGAGAGAGGATTCTAGTCCTTCTCTGTCTCTCCAGACTCTGGGGACAGCCTCCTCCTCACCCACCTGCACAGCCAGCAATCAATAAATCTCTTTGAATCTCCTGATGAAAAAATCCTGTCAAATGTAACAGCTTATCCCCTCGTTTCATTGTCGTTGTCATAAACCCCAGTACTGGGTCTATCACTTTCCCAGGGTTTTGGCTGGGATGGATGCCTCCAACCATATCTGCTGGGTTCACCTGGTTCTCAGGCAGATCCTTGTGTCTGGTCTGCCCTCAGGATGGAGGACACTCAGCTCTGGCTTCCGATCTCCAGGTCATTCGAGTTGGAGACGCCCTTCTCCAACTTTCTCCCCCTGATCCCTGAGATATCCGTCCTCCCCTTTTATCATTGGCAAAACTCAACCAAGCCCAACCAAGGACTCCTCATAGGGCTATTCCCTAAAGGCTCTAGGATTTACCAACCTCATGCCCATGCACTTGATTCTTTATTGCTACACAGCCTGACCTCAGTACAAACTGGGTGACCAGGCGTTGTGGCCCATGGACGGATTTCTTAACTATACTATCCTCCAACTGGACCTTTACTGTCACCCTCTTGCATGCCTCCTTAGGTTTATTTCTTGAGAGGAGGAGACAAGATTTTAACCTTCAGCGGGGATTCCAAGCCTCTTTCTCCCACCTATGCCTTTTTTATTCAAATGAGCCCAACTCTAGTGCCCCACAGCCCCAAATTTGTTTCCAGCTGAGCAGCACTCTAATCCCTTAAGGTCATGGCCTTTTAATCAATATTGCCCAGCAGGGGTGACGCTATTCCTTACCTGCCTAACCCACGTCCTGCATCCCACTCCCATTTGGAACTAGGTTTGGCTTCACTGTGCCCATGTTAAGTAAAAACAAGAGTACAAAGAGGGAGAAAATTTCACCCTCCCAGACTGTAAAACACTGTATATTCTCCTCCTAGAGACCTGGGAGCTGCTAAATCCTGGGATAAATTGGGCCTGCCTCTCAATGCAGAGAAAAATTGGCATTTTAAACTCAAGCGGCTTTTCTGCCCCTTCACCTAATGAAACCAAAATCCTCCTAGGAGAAGCTTTTTCTTTCCCTACATTTCTTGAAATGCAAACACTTGGTCTTCTTCAAGAACTCTTGTCTAGGCCATCTCTTAAAATAAAAATTTGGGGGAGATAATTCTTATCAAAAGGAGGGAAACCTTAGCTATATCTATTGAATCAATTTAATTTATTCCAGCTATTCCTTTTTAAATTAGTAAAACTGATAAGAGTTATTGAATGTCTAGATATGTTGACATAACATGAAATACCGAAACATAGATTGCTAGACCTGCTTTTGGAGTTTTATTACAAAGAGTGTGGAGTGAATTCGCAGCTGTGGATCAATGTCTTGCGCTTTGCTGGAGATGTGTCTCTTGAAAATGAGAGTGTTTGCCGGGAGAGGACCCTGTGTTTCTAATGATCATGATATGTGTTCATACGAGAATCTAGGGAATGTCAGTTGCTTACTTTTTGGTCATTATTGGAAATCGTGGTTTCTACAAGTGAAAAATTCCGATTAAATTTGAAAAAGTTTGTATGGTTTTAGTAATAGAAGGATAAGGCATGGAAATGCGATTTTGAAGGACAGGGATTGAAAGTGATTTATTCTAAAGGTGGTTATTTCTAAAGGGATAAGAAAGTTTGGGAAAGTTGCAGAAAGGTTTGTGAAGGTTGCAAAAGTTTTAAATTTGTGAAGAAAGAAGCCTCAGCCTCCAAAATCCCTTCTTCCACCTAATTTCTCTCTGGTGACCTTCTTTGATGATGCTGGTGGCACCTGGAGTCGTTTTCATTACACTTTCTCTGGCTCTCGTCAGTATGGGGAATCTACCTGTCAGCTGCAAATAAATCCTTCCCCGAGATTCATTTGGCAATGCTGAGATAGAAGGTAAGGGTGCCCTCTGGACCTGGAGTCACCCTACACGACCATCCCCAGGTGACACCTGGGACACAGGGTCCAGTGAGCCAGCAACCCATCACTCCTGATGTTCAAAGGGACCTATTCCTTCCCTTATGTTTGGTGCTCTGGACATTGGTGAGGCCACCCTCAGGGCACAGGGTAAACACATCCACGGGTAGGTATGGAGTTGAACCCCCTTTCTGTATGGGGTAAATGCATTCTCAGGGCATCTGGCTGGTACCCTGGTCATTGGTGAGGCCACCCTCAGGCCACGGGATAAACACATCCATGGGTAGGTGTGGAGTTGAATCCCCTGTATGAGTTGGGTAAATCTATTCCAAGGACATCCAAATGCACTTTCTCTCTGCTTGTTTGCCTGACATGGAGTTCAGTCCCCTGTCTGAATAACGTAAATCCATTCCCAGTACATCTGGCTGATGTTCTCCTCATTGGTAAGGCTGCCCTCAGGCACAGGTTAAACACATCTACCTCTTTGTATCTCTCTGCCGGTGTGGACTGTAACTCCCGGTCATCCATCTGGGGCATCCGTCTTCTGTTACCTGGTTTCTGACCTTTCAGGGGCCAAGGCAGCCCCACCCAGGCTCTTCCCTGCTGCCAGACTCCTTGGAGCCAAGACTATTTCCACCACCGATCATCACAGTCCTTACAGCTTTTACTGAGAGTCTCACAGGTCTTCTTGCTTGGCAGTTAGGACCTTCCATTCCTTTTCCAGTCTTCTTGAAAGTTGTCAAAAGCAAATAAGAGAAATCTTATACTTTCTCTACAAAAATTAGTAATTCGAATTATGTGTTTGGTCTTTACATGTTCAGTCTTCAAGTGTGTGGTCTTTATGTGATACGTGTCTGTGTGTTACACGTGGTGTGTTTTCTGCCTCCAGGCGGCATAACTAGGGTATAATATTCTGTTGACCTAAAAATATGAAGTACTTATATAAACTAAGCAGGATCTTATGTTCTGTACAAAATATTTAATTATTAAAACCAACTTTTAAGTTCAATTAATGTTTTTAGGGTTATTACCAAAAAAAGTGGTTTACAAAAAAAATCTATATTATAACCTTTCAGTTAAGTATATTTGACAATCTTCCCAAAGCTTAGATTTTAAAAACTAGAAATTACTTTGAGTTATTCCAGTGGGCCCCGGAATAACTCAAGGATTTATTCTCTCTCCTTATAAAAGTTTTGAACTAATCAGGCCTATTTAATATGTTCAAAATTACATGAGAAGCTTTACTAAATAGAATAATAATAACTATTTTATTTGTATACATATATTTTTATCAAAGTAGATTTTCTAGAAATTTCAATCTGCCCCAGGGAGGAACTCGAAAAGATTGAGAATCAAGTTCAAACAGGAAGCTCTCAGAGGTAACAGGGAAATGAAAGGATAAAGTCAGTGCCCCTGGCTATTGTGGCGCCATTTGCCCAGCAGACTTATGACCTTGTTAAACATGACTGCCATTGTACTCTTCTGAGCTTCCCTCTCCAGGACTGGAAACTACTGGAAAGCAAGAACAAAAGTGACTAACCACTCCACACAGCAGAAGATAACATTGGAACAAACTGTAGCCTCGTGTTGCAACACCCCCAACAGCCCAGGGGCCTCACAGCAGTGACCCCCACCCACACTTTTTTTTTATCCAATTATAATCCAATAAAAGCTCAAAGCCCCCGCCCCTCGGTGCTGGTGCATATCTGCACACTTAGCCCTTTCTCTCTTTTGGGAAAGTAAAATAAAACCTTTACTCTCTGCACTTTCTTCTCTTTGTAAATTCTTTCACCATCCAGGTTGCCGACCACCCTAACATTCTCCTGTTCATCCATGCTGTTGCAAAAGGTAGGAGCTCCTTCTTTCTTTCTGCTGAGTAGTATTCCATTGTGTAAATGTACCACAGACTCACTTTTAAACATCTCCCTAGAGGGCCAAAAACCACTTTTATAAAACGAAGAAGGAGGAATAAAAATGCCAATCAGGAGAAGCCTCAACTGGAAAGGAAGCTTGGCTATATGATTATTATGGAGGACAGGAAACCACCATTGTGAAATTGAGACTATTTGTGACATTTAGTGACTGTTCAACTTTACATTATGTAAGGGATATGGGAGAAGTCTAAAGTCTGCCCCACTTTTCATCCAAGAGCAGGGGAAGAATCGACTTCATAGTTTAGATTTAAAGGGCAGTCAAGACAAGAGGAGTCAAAAATAAGGTGGCCTGATGATTTCACCTCACAGATTATTCTTGTCCAATTTAAAGGTTATACAAGAACCTATTAAAGATCAACAAAACCACAGTAAAGATGTAAACCTTAGATACAGGAAGCTAAATCTTAATTCTGCCATATAGAAACATAAGGAAATAATGTTCACTTAGAAGCTTTTAAAAACATGTAGAATAGCTAAGGTTTTATGCGAGAAGATAATTGAAATGAAAATAAAAGTACAGTCTATTATGAGTTTTTTAAAGCTTTTCATATGTCCATTAAAGTTGTTACTTAATTTTAGCAACTCTTTTCCTTTCAGTGTAAAAATGTTGAATTCAGCAACATTTCATAATCTATACAAAAAATAAAATCACAATGCAATGACCAAACTTTATTTTTTAAATGTATGTGTTCATTATAGACAAGAAAATGCACTATAAAGAGATCATGAATTATCATGTTATGTATTATAGTCATTTATTTGTGGAAATGAAGCATGAAATAAACTATTTAGTTCATTAGCTCAAGTACAAGAGCATTGTTCAAGCATGTTGTCCATTAATCATTGATAACCAGTGTTTTGCAGGCAAGCATGCATGACTGCAAACATGGCTAAATAATGTAGAATTCTCTTCATAAAAAGCTTAGTATATGCAACTTTTATGTGTGATTTCTCACAGTATTCTTGGCAGAGCCCACAGGAAGAGCTTGGAATGAAGATTGATTAAATAGTAAATTTTCACATGCTTTTAGAAAATGGATTTTGAGTGTTCAAATATCCTCCTTGCTCCCCCTTTTCCCTTATGTTATTTCAAATAAATTTGCCAAGACATCCATGTAACCGGTTAAAGCTCTGACTCCTTTCTGAAACCAATGCCCACTCCCTGTTCTTGATAAGATCTTATAACAAATTATTGATTTCCTGTCAAGAACCATCTCCTGATGAACACTGCTAAATATTCTCAGTAATAGTGGCTGGGAAAAATCCAAAAAAACTCTTGTACAGGGTATATTTAAGTCATTATTTTCCTCAGTATTGAAATGCTAACAGTAAGCTGATTATACATTAAAGGTGGAGCAGCAAATAATCTTTTGTTTCCTGAGGTTACCAATCAGACAACCTGTAATAGTAACTCTGTCACTTTCCAAATATTCTTTCTAACTTTAATAGCAAAAGCTTTAAAATCTGTTTTAGAAATTAGCATCATTATTGAAAATAGTGACAATATGGAAATGCCAAATGTTCCTGACATCTGAATGAATGAAATAATATCATCATATAAAAGAGTACACGGAGCAATGAGAATGAGCACTCTATATTTTAGCAATATAGATGAATCTCACAGATATGATCAGCAACAGGAACAAGCCAACATGATACATACTGTATAATTACACTTATATAAAGTACAAAAAACACAAAAAAAACTAAAATGTGCTGTTCAAGGTTAAAATGTACAGGCAACAGTGAGAGGGATAATTAGTGACTAACGTGAAAAATTGTCAGGAGAGCTAATAATCGGTTTTTTGAACTAGGGGCTGGTTGAATGTATATGTTGAGTTTGTGAAAATTCAGTGACCTGTATGCCCTTATGACATATATTACACCTTAATAAAATGTTAAAAATAATTCTACCTGGATGAAGAATGGAAAATATAGGTGCTTTCCTAGTAAAAGCCAGAGAATCTAGGTGAAGACAGACCGGAACACAGGGGCCACATCAGAGGACAGCAGGGAGTACAAAAAGCGGGCACATAGGCTGAGAACAGCAGCAACAGACAGACCCATGCCATCCAAAGGCAGCACTCAAAGCAGAGGTACAGGTAGGAAAACACCGAAACAGGTATGAAAGGGAAGAAATGGACAGTTGTCATTAACGGAATAAGATAATGCTCTCTGCTTATTATGAAAATTTACTTCTATAGTTAGAGAATGCTTGTTGTTGAAGAAGTACTGGCATTTCTGGAAGACATACTCTACCCAGCAAAGCTATCATTTAGAATGGAAGAGCAGATAAAGTGCTACCCAGATAAGGTCAAGTTAAAGGAGTTCATCATCACCAAGCCCTTATTATATGAAATGTTAAAGGGACTAATCTAAGAAAAAGAAGAAAATCAAAAATACAAACAGTAAAATGACAACAAACTCACAACTATCAACTGATTCTAAAAAAAAAACAAAAAAAACAAAAACGAACTAAGCAAACAACTAGAACAGGAATAGATTCACAGAAATAGAGACCACATAGAGAGTTATCAGAAGGGAGGAGAAGAGAGGGGGAGAATGGGGGAAAGGTACAGAAAATAAGAAGCATAAGTGGTAGGTATAAAATAGACAGGAGGAAGTTAAGAATATACGGGAAATGGAGAAGTCAAAGAACTTATATGTATGACCCATGGGCATGAACTAAGGTGGGGGAATGATGGTGGGAGCAGGGATACAGGGCAGATGGGAATAAAGGGGAGAAAAAATGGGACAACTGTAATAGCATAATCAATAAAATATGTTAGAATAGAAATCAAAGAGAAGATATTACAACTAATACACATAAATACAAGAATCATAAGAGACTACTATGAATAATTACAGGCCAATAAATTGAATAACCTAGAAGAAATGGATACATTCCTAGAAACATACTACCCACCAAGATTGATATATAAAGAAATACAAAATCTAAACAGGCCAAAACGAGTAAAGATACTGAATCAGTAATTAAAAACCTCCCCATGCCTGCTTTGGCAGCACATATACTAAAATTGAAACACTATAGAGGAAATTAGCAAGGCCCCTGTACAAAGATAACATGCGACTTCATGAAGTGTTGCATGTTTTTATACAAATATCACAACAGCAATCATACTACAATACATAAATGTATATAAGCAATACACTGCACACCTTAAATTTCCACAATGTTACATGCTAAGTATATTCAATAAATAAAAACAAAAAGTTTAAAATTCCACAAAGAAAAATCAAGCACCAGATGATTTCACTGGTGAATTATACCAAGCACTCAAAGAAGAATTAATACCAATTCTTCTCAAATTCTTCAAAAAATTTAAGAGGCAGGAACACTCCCAAACTAATTCTATAAGGCCAGCCTAACACTGATAGCAAAGCCAAGAAAGATGCCACGAGAAGAGAAAACTATGGGTGAATATCCCTTAGAAATATAGAAGCAAATATTCTCAAAAAAATACTAACTAAATTCAACAGCATATTAAAAGGATTATACACCATGGCCAAGTGAGATTTTACCCCTAGTATGTAAGGATGAGTCAACATACAGAAATCAATAACAAATGTGATCCATCATATTAACAGAATGGAAGATTAAAATCAGATGATCACTTCAATGGATGCACAAAAATTTTTTGACAAAATTTACCATCTTTTTCTGATTAAAAAAAAAGCTCCCAAAAAGGTAGAGATAGAAGAAACGCTTCTCAACATAATAAAAGCCATATATGCCAAGCCCACAGCTAACACAATTGGAAAGGACGGATCCAATAAATGGTGCTGGGAAAACTGAATACTCATACACAAAAGAATGTAACTGTATCCCTATCTTCCACCGATCACAAAACTTAACTTGACATGGATTAAAGACAAATATAAGACATAAAACTGTGAAACTCCTAGACGACTCCAGGGAAAATTCCCTGAATTGGTTTTGACAATGATTTTTTAAATATGCCACCAAAAGCACAACCAACATAACAAAAGTAAACAAGTGGGACTTCATCAAACTTGAAAGCTCCTTTCTGTACAGAAAGAGGAACAATCAAACTGAAAAGGAGATCTACAGAATGGGAGGGATATTTGCAAACCATGTATTTATATGGAGCTCATATCAATATATGTAAGGAATTCATCTAACTCAATAGCAAAACAAAACAGTCTGACTCTATAACAGTAATCTATCACATCCTTTCAGTTCCAGCACCCCAGACCCAAAGTTTATTTATGTTTTCAGCTCCCAAGTAATTGAGCAGTATCATCCTTTTATATGCTATTTAAATAGATCTAGCCTACAATGCATTTGCTCTATCTGAATAGTTAAAACCATATCCCAGGCTCTGAAATTTAGATATCTATCCAAATTTGCCACTCTACTTTCCCCAGTCTAGTGGTACTCTAATCCCAATTTAATCCCATACATCATTTACTATTATTTCACCTCAGCTTCATCCTGCTTTTGAGACAGCATTGGCAATGTGTCCAGTTTGACTTAGCACAGTGTTTCAAGACATGATTTTTGCTATTTTTCCCTAAGCAGATGAACACCCAGCTCACAGCCCAGTTTTTGAATATAGCTTTCAAGTGCAGAGTGGTCATTGTGCCTGCCTCCCACCACACCACCCCGTCAGGGGGGCCAGAGCAGACAAAAACTTAAAGGGTATCATTTCTCCTGGTAAATGTAAGAAGATACCTGCATGGCATTTACTCTGGATTTTGATATGAAAATAAATTCTCCAATTTATATATATAATAATATTAATAATAGTTCACACTGAATCATCCTTTCTTTACTATGTACTAGGGACTGACCCAATATTGTTACATGAATTAATTCAAGCTTTACCACTGATAGACTGTCTCCTTGAATGAATTTTAGTCTGGTTCCTCTGAGTCCTCTTCTGGACTATGTCCTCAGCCTGTCTTTCAAAAATCCTACTAAATCGGTATAGCAAGAATCCGCCTCCTTTGATATCTGATCAATGTCCTCATCTCCCGTCTTTGATGTCTAAGTCCTTGACCTACTCTCAGCATGAATTCTGTTAGTCCAGTTTAGAAGAATCCCCCTACCCTTGAAGTCATCTGTTAGTAATCTTCTATCCATCCCCTCAGTCTACTCTTTGCCTATAAATCTCCAGCTGCCTTTGCTGTATTCAGACTCGTATCCAATCTCCCCCCACATTGTGAAAATCATGACCCCTAATGCAACAGTCATGAAAAAAGTCTTCTTTGCCATTTTAACAAGTCTCAGAATAATTTTTCCTTAACACAACCACCCTATGAGGTATGTAATATTTGTATCCCTATTTTACTGAGGAAAAACCAAGACTTATTCAATTCAAATAAAACCTTCAAGTACACACAGTAAGCATCGGGATTTGAAGGCAGGCACTGGGACTTCAGAAGCTGAGCTCAGCCACTGTCCTCTGCAGGAAAATGCTATTCAGCTTCAAATTATCTTTCCACCACAGAAAGAGTTCAACCGGGGTGATGTTACACTAGGCTTTTATGGCTTATGAAGATGTAGGCTAGCAGTAGAGAAACAGACTAAGTTAATCCTCCTCACACAACCTCTTTTAAAGAGAATAATGCTACACAAACTTCAATGGAAATAGAATTCAGTGTCATAAAAACTTAGCAAGTAAGAATAAAGTGAGGGAAATGTTTTAATAATACCCAGAGATAGCAAAACCTTCAAGTTCACTGGCTTTTTGTTGACAAAATGTAAACTCTGGTGCTAAGAATTTTATTGAAAGAAAATATGTTAGCTTTTACCCAGAGTTCAGTGAAATCCACATTAGGGACCACTTTTATTACACATCAGAAATCCTCTTATTGGATACAATGCAGTTCTTTCACTTTCTGAGCTAAGCAATCTGGCAGGTTAAAACAATTCTATGTTTTGAAGGTCATGCTTCAAGTTGAAGAAAGAGGTTTAAGAGTTCATCTACCCACAAGAAGGACAGGAAGAATTTTATTCCTACTCAAGCAACCAACCACTATCAGCAGGAAAAGAACACAATTGCTACAGGATCAGCTTGTGAAGAAAATATGCCACCTGATGTGGAGGTCTGAGGCAGAGAGAGGAAAAGGGGGAGGGCAGCAGAGGGATAGAGAAAATCAGTGTTCTGGGCCACCGCTGCCATTGTATACAAGCCAAGTTCAAGGGTCTGAGAACACCCCAGACCCTCGGGTTCTGGTAGAACTGCTCTGAACCTGCAGAGAGTATCCTGCCTCCACATCCCAGAGCAGAGGAGGACATATGAGTGCCCATACATGGGCAGTGCTGGGCAAACACCAGCATTTCTCCCCTTCTTTCTTTTGGCAATGGAGTGCCTATGTTTTAGCTGAGTATGTGATCTGTCAGTGAGAAGTTACCCAGTCTCCCTTGTAGACAATTGTGTTACAAAGATCTTGCCAATGAAACGTGAGCAACTTCTGGGACTTGTCAGCAGTGCTCTACTTCTTACACTTTTTCTTTGCCCCTTCCTCCGTGGTAGGAACATGGGTCCAGTGCAAGCAAGCCAGCTTTGACCAAGTGGACAAGGTCCAAACCCTAGGACAGTGGCTCTCAAAGTGTGGTTCCAAGACAAGCAGTATCAGCATCTCCTGAAAAGTTGTTTAGATATGCAAATTCTCAGGACCCACCAAGACCTGAATCAGAAACTTGGCAATAGCGCCCAGCATACCCTCCAGCTGATTCTACAGTATAATAGAGTTTGCCTACTTCTGATCTAAGGAATAAAAGACAATAAGACAAAAGGAACCACGGCCCATCGATGACCTCAGGGAGCAGAGCCCACGCCCACCCAGGACTGGCCTGATATTTCTGAACTGTTACAAGAGAGGCCACATTTTGAGGTCTCTTTCTTCTAGCAACTTACCCTGTATGCCCTGTATCTTTAGTACAGAGCCTATCCCAAAGTTTCTGACCCAACCAACAAATAAAAAAGACTGGGAGCAGTTCAATTGCTATGGAGTTCCAAAGAGGGCTCCCTGTTTATTCCAGTTATCACCCCAGCCTCCTAAAACAGATGTGTGGAATTCTGCATCTTAAGAATAATCCTGGGCATTGTTTCCAACACAACCCTAGATTTACTGCTTCTTAGTCCCAAATGAGTGAGATGGGAGCAAAGGTACCCTTGGTGATCAGTTCTAAGAGAGTCTTAGCCCCCATGTCCAGGATACATTTTCTCAGATGGAGAGGATCAAAATGTTTTCTGACTCTTCTTTTAATGTTTAGATGTAAATTCCTCAGCCTTCACCAAGACAATTGCAACCTCAGGCAAATTATATTACCCGTCTTTCAGAGGCCAAAACTCTTCAATCAGTCTCCATTCGATGCAGCAGTTATGGGTTAGTTTCAAACAATACCCAGAGATAGCAAAACCTTCTCTGGTAAACCGAACACAACCAGAACACCAGTCTCTGTACCACCTGTGAACCATGCAGACAGTACACAGGGTCTGTGCTCTCCACTCATCCATTCAACAAAGATTTATAAACATCTGCTATATGCCAGGTTCTGTGCAAAGCAGCAGAAATTGAAAAATTGATAATATACCATCTTCCTCTCAAATTTCTCACAACATGGTAAGGGAGATATCAAGTAAAATACCAGGCAAGTACAAAACAAAAACCATGAACAGTTATAATATAATGCCATAGTGGCTGATATATTGGTCTGCAATGAGTATTGGAAAAGAAAACATTACAGAAAAAAAAAAATCAAACCAGAAGATTTAAGCAGGTTTCCCAGAAATGATGGCACCTGGGTTAAACCTGCACCAAAAGATCAAGAGTGAGGCAAAAGAGGAAAGGTGATAAGGTTATTTCAGGAGCGAGGAAAGCCGTGCAAAACCACGACACAGAGCCATGGCTGACAAACCGTTGCTGTGAGAACACAAAAGGACAGGACGGGGAAGCAATAGATATTAAAGGTCATTGTGGATTATGCCATAACAATTTAACTCTATCCTCAATATTATGTGTGACAGTTAGGATTTTAAGTAGAAGATTGACATCTTTTGTTATGGTTGAAATAGAAATAAAAATAGAATGGCAGCAATAGAATTCAGAAGAGTGGCTACTATTTTAACTTGGGTGAGACATAAGGCACACCCAAACTAAACAGGGTAATAAACATAGGAAAGAGAGGTCATATTGAAGTGGTAATAAAAAGCAGGCTCTGAAATATTTAGTTAATACAGCTCTGCAGATAAGCAATAGCCGAGATGTCCAGGTGACTGGCTGGGGTGGTGGTGCCATTCACTGAGACAGAGACTATGGCAGAGGAGCAGGTCTAGGGCATTGAGTAGAAATCTTGGCGAGTTACCACAATGGAGCTGATGTATCTGGCAAAGGGATAAAACCATGATTTTTTCTTCTTTGCAGAGCACCAGCACCTCAAAGTGCGAAAATATAGGACCTGATGCACCCATCCCACAGGTCAGAGTACCTCTGGCTGAAAAACATAGGGCTATGCATCACTGGTGGGAACAACGGCACCAGATCGACTGTACAGGCTCTCGCATAAGATGGAACGCTGTTTCTTTATCTGCAAACAGCTCCCCACGTAAGAACCCCCCATTCCAGGGTGGCAGGAGGACTAGAACACAGGAGCACACACAGGCAAAGCACACAACAGAATACAGATGCAAAGGGAAGCATGAAAAGTTCAGGCTGTGGTTCTCCAACAAGGAAGGAGCAATAGCAATTGAAAACCAATATCTGAGATGCCAAAAACACCCATTCAGTATTTTCTCCCATTTGTTGTCCTATAGAGTGCTCCCACCAGACTCTCACTGCTGTCATTAAGTGCCACTAGGTATATCGCTATCATTTGAATTAAAAACATGGCCACAGTCCAGCAGGAATAACCTGTGGATGATGTTCACTGCATGGAGACGTATGGAAAAGCGCGAATCTATCAGACAGCTTGGCCCACTGGACTAGAGTCTTATCCATACCATTGTCCACAGCCCAGCATGGTATCTTGGGTTTTGGGCATCTATCAGTCTAGGGTCCACTTGCAAGTAAAATACCACTCTTCCTGCGTCTGAAGGAGACATAAGGGAAAGATGCCAGGTAGACGGAGCACCTGACAAGACAGACGTCTCGGAAACATCGCCTTCTCTAATACAATGTAAGCACAATGTCCAGCTTGGTGGATGCAGGAAATTTGGATCAGGCATCCCCCTATGTGTCTGGGTTTGCCAGAGTCCTAAAATTATCCCTCAAGGAGCAGCAAAGCATATTAATTAAAGACACCAATTCTAGAGCCAAAACATCCGGGTTCAAATCCCAGTTCTGCAACTCAACTTGGGCACATTCCTTAAGGTCTTTGTGCCTTGGTTTCCTAATTTTTAAGTACACCAGCTTCATGTTCTTGTTGGTTAGGTTAAATTTTGTAAAACATAACACTACCAGAAATGCAGGGAGGGCTGTTGAAGCGTCAGGGGTACTGTTAAAATCTAGAAAAGATGCTGGGGACTTGGAGGTTTAAAAATCAGCAGCAACACTGCCACCTGGAGTCCATCCTGAAGACCTGCCATGTCAATGCCGTAGCCAGAACAGCACTACACCCAGACCAGCGATTCTCAACCTTTTTCATCTCGTGGAATCTCAACTAGTTACTAAAATTCTTCTGATATGACAAAAATGGGTAGAATTTTGATTTATTCACACTAGATGGCTATTGTTGTGTTGGGTGTTGTCATTTTTTTCATTTGACAATTGAAGGGAAAAGGTGTCAGTACCCCCTAAGTAATTGGATATTGCATGTTTTTAAAATTCTTGCAGCACGCAGTCCTCCTCTAAGCTGAATAATTTCCCTACAAAAAGTGGCCCAGTTGGGGGCTCTTATCTCTACATTTCAGCCCAGAGCAGTCACGCTTACAACTTCTATCCCAGCCAGGAGCCCACATCCTCCTTTGGCCTATTTAAAATCTTTAACTCCAGAATTTAAATGTCTTGGAGAATATAAAGCATCACACAGAAATGTGTGGGGTGTGGGAATAAACCAAAACTCAGACATAAAAACATGAAGGGCTCCTCTACCGCTGGATGAATTTGGAGACACTACAGGTCTCTGTTACGATAAATGATATCTGGCGGTTCCTTGAAATTGAAGAATGCAATCCCATGTCCATGGTCATTGGCACACTCTCAACAGCAGCTTACATTTTGGACCTCTCTGCTTAACTGGTCCTGTCTATATGTGTTCCCTCCGGGTCCCCAGCCTCCACAAGCTTCACACCCAGGGGACGAGGCATGGGCTCTGTCTACTTTGTTTTCCGCTGTGGAAAGGTTCTTTTTTTTTCTTTCTTTCCTCTCAGTAAAAGCACCTTTTTCCCCAACATGAAATACATGTATCACAACTTGGAAACTACGCCTGGTGCCATATTACACACCATTCCTCCAAGTGTGCTGAGTTTGATTTGAGACACCTCCCTCCAGCCAAACGACAGTTGCCAATCGAGGTATTCTGAGGTTCTCCTCTCCCTCGCCTCCCTTTGGGAAAAGGGCGAATACTTTGGAGAAACGTTAGAAAGCTCCTTCAGTATGACAAAGGACCACAAGGTAAATCCAAAAGCATGGGTCTTTGAGAACTTCTCAATATAAAGAAAAAATGGTTATTAAGTAAGCATAGTCATGAGCCACATACTGACGTTTCTGTCAACCACAGACCACGTATACCATGGCGGTCCCATAAGACTGTAATGGAGCTGAATTTTCCATAATAAATGGGAAGTTCTGTGGTTCAGGAGGATTTTTATTTCCTCTGACAGGAGCAGTATCTGTGGGGCGTGGCAACTGATTCCTTCTCACTCACAGCACCTCAATTTAGAATACAGTAATCACATCCAGGTCAGCCACTGCCTTGTTTCAGCACGGAGGAGGCTGTCCCACCCCCAATAACACATATTCAGAGGTCACTGTAGTCCTTCCAGATTAGCTTAATAGTCTTCGGAGTACATTGCTACAAATTCTTTGTTGAGAACCCAAGAGCCTAGCAAGGACACAGGAGCTACCTTAGCGAATATCAAGTGCCACTGCCACTTCAGCAAACGCTTTCTGAGGCAGCGTGCAGTCAGCCTGTCCCTGTACTTTGAAAATATTTTCAGATCTTAAGGATGTAAAGCATGGAAAAGTTTTATTTCTTCCATCAATTGAATACCAAAGAGAGCCTTTGTAGTAAATATGAGCAATGGTACCAAAAGCAAATTTCCAAAGTCAAAATAGTGAGTCTTCAGTTCTATGCCCTCTCCATGTTAAATACCTTTTTATTTTTTTATGAATACCATGAGCCTTATACCGACCACCGCTCATTGCCATGGCAATCCCTGGTCTTCCTTTCTCTCTCCATCTTGATTACCTTTAGTTTAATTCCCATTGGGCTATAAAAAAGGAGGAAATCTTACTTTTTGCAATAACATGGATGGACCTGGAGAGTATTAAACTATGTGAAATAAGCCAGTCAGAGAAAGACAAGTACCTTATATGTGGAACCAAATAAACAAAATAAACTAACAAAATAGAAATAGACTTAAAGATGCATAGCATAGACTGGCAGCTAGCTGTCAGAATGGGGGCTGAGTGAAAAAGGTGAAGGGATTAAGAAAAAAACTCGTAGACAAAGACAACGGTGTGGTGATTACCAGAGGAAAGGGGAATGGGGCAAATGGAGGAAGATAGAAGACAGTAAAGGGGAATAAGCGATTAAATGATGATGAAAGGAAACGACCTGGTGTCGTGAACACACAATACAATAGACGGATGATGTATTATAGAATCGTATCTTTGACACCTACATAATTTTAGTGACCAATGTCACTCCATTTTGATTTCTTATTCCTACTGATCCTCAGGCCACCTCTCAATCCCCCCTGACAGTCCTTGTTATGGTGATTTACACTATACTCAGCCTGCTCCTCCTCGATGGTTTCAATCAATCTAGTCCACATCCTCATTCATGGAGCAGCATGGATAGCTTCAACGCTCTATTCTGCCCCTGATGGAAGAAAACAGGAGAAGGGCCATGGGAAAGTATTTATAAAGTCTACAGTGGTGTGCAGTAACGTCTTAGGCCTTCACACTTATTCACCACTCCCTCACTGACTTAGCCAGAGCAACTTCAGTTCTGTGAGCTCCATTCATGGTAAATGCCCTATGCAGGTGCATCATGCTTTGTTTTCATCTTGCACGGCCTATTTTTACTGTACCTTTCCTATGTTTATATATGCTTACACACACAAATACAGTGTTCAGTCCATGCTGTATAGGTCTGTAGCCTGGGAGCAATAAGCTATAGCACATGGCCTAGGTGTATAGTATGCAATGCCATCTAGATTGGTATAAGTGCACAGCAAAATCGCCAAATGACACAGTGCTCAGAACATATCCCTGTCATTAAACAACACGTGACTGTTTCTCCATTCCATCCAATTCTCCGATTCACTAATTCCTTGGCCCTAGTACAAAAATCTGTAAAATCTAGGGACCTATAAAACACAAACTTTTCCACATGCCACTTTTTTCCACTGGTTTTCTCTGCCCAACCTGACAGCAGCACTATAGGGGCCCCAACTTCTCGACTACTGAATGATAATGTGAAAATCGTGTGGCTCTACATGTCCCGCAGCACTAGAGATGACTCCAGTACCTCACCGGCACATAGGTAAGCAGGTTTAAAGCATGTCTTTAAGTTAGCAAGGGTACCGCCTGAAGTCCAGGCTAGCATGGCGTACCAGAAATCACCTGGGCCAAGAAACACAGAATGGCGTCAGAGCTCCCGGACAAGCACTATTGATATCATCTACACGGACAGCATCTACTGGTCTCCAAAATCAGCTTGGTCCACACAAAGAACTTGGGCTACAGCAGATCAATATCTCATTCTACTAATTCCTCATCTATTATTTTACACACACACACTCCCATGCATATCAAACCCTCTCAGCTCAATGCAGAGAAGTAGGAGATAGCTTCTCTTCATTCTTTCACACCATCACTACCAGATAGGCTAGCCCCTGGCAACCTTCTTGCTGTAGCTATTCTCTTCATCACTGCCCCAGATCTCTTTGTTCCCCACTTTATTTACTTTATCTCTTGTATTAACGGAACCAATTCTTCACTTTTGGAGGAAGTCAGAATGAATAATATTCAGGACATGTTCCAGGAACACAACTGTAATAATCAGCAAGATTTATCTTCAGAGTTCTCCAAGAGGAAGAGTAGTAGCTTGAGAAAGAGGAAATGTCACAGACAGAGAAAGGGCTGTGGAGTCACACCCCTGAATTCCAGGTCCAGCTCTGGTGCTTTCTGTCTGTGTGAACTTGGGAAACTTACCTGACTTCCCTGTGGCTGTTTCCTCCTCTGTCACGTGGACCATAGAATTGTTACAAGGATTAGTATATCTAAAGGACTTAGAACTCTGCCCCACACACAGTGAGCGCGATATAAGATTTTCTTTGGTTGTTGCTGTTGGCAAGCACTGTGTTGCCCTGCCTGCCAGAGAAGAAGAGCCTTGCAAACCAACAGGCTGGGGTCCGAGTCCTGACTCTGCCTCTCAGTAACCATGGGATGCTGGACACTGTACATAATGATAATAATAATGACACCTACTTCATAGATTTTTACTTAAAAAATAACACACAAATTTACACTCCTCAAAAACTTGTCTTAGGAGCTCTCCCAAGGTCTAAGAGAAAGGAGGGCTAAACCAAAATGAACAAATAAGTAAAAATAAAAACTGATGAACCCCATGCTGTTCTGAGTTTGCAACTGCTCAAACTAGGTAGGTAACACCAAAAAAGCAGTACAGATAGGAGGGAAATGGGCCAGGTAATAATTAATGAAGTACAATGCCATTGTTTCCAGAATCTCAGGCCCCTCTACTCTTTCAAAGTAAATCCAAACTCCTCTCTTGCTCCAAGGTTCAAAATTGCCTGTTTATTATGAACCAAAAACAAAATAATTGTGGATTCCATATGACAATTCCAATAAAAAGGGTCCCAATTTTTTAATGAAGGTTTTTAAAAAAAATAGTCATTAAAAATAAATTTGTTTATCATGGTATAAAATTAAGCTGGATTTATTAAAACACCTCTTTCATTTCATTGACAAATATAATTGAGAAGAAGAGACATTGAATAATTTGCCCACCGTCATATGGCTCCTAGATTGAAGAACTCAAGTTAAATTAACACAGACTTTGGATTCCTAATTCACTGGTTTTTCAACTATACTTGTTGCTTGCTGCTACTCTACTCTCTTGTCTTTTTAAAAATCTTGTACCAGAAAAAGCTTTCTTCTCTTTTATTGATTCATTTCTTTGAAATGTATGCGTCTCTTTATCCCTGGAAGGTGAAACTAGCACATACAGAAAGTGGAATTAAATGCAGGCACACAGAAAGTGGCCATGCTTCATTAAGAGCAAATGGAGCAAACCTATGTGCAGCAGAGCAACAATTTCACCATCACTCTCTGATTTTCCATCTTACAGAATCTGGGTGTCCCTTGCTTGTGTCTCATTAAAAGTTGCTGTTGGTTCACTGGGGTAATTTTAAAAGTTCAGAAGGCATGGGCCCAAGTTATTGCCCTACGCATGAGAACTTAATTGCACTTGAAGTTTGTTGACCCATTTACTTTCTTCAATCCGTTTTGTGCCTATGTTAATGAGAACTTGAAATAGGCCCTAGTCAGTAAAAAAGACAGCATCATCTGCTTTTCAATGAAATTATCCAGCTCAACAATTTCTTATTTACACCAATGCTACCACCAGATGGAGGGGAGGACCTATCATATTTACAGTTGACATTTTATTTTCTTTTCCAAATTCTAAGCCCTTACTGATTTTCCTCATTCCAATTTGCTGAGGGAAAATGTTCATTTTCTTATTCAAGGAACATAATTTCCTCCTGATAGGGGTAAAATTTAAAAACCTTACTAAGGCAGACTTCTTACTAAAATTTGCTTTTGAAACAAACAATCTTAAGTATTTCATTATGACTGCTTCTCAGAATAACCAAGAAGCCTAATATATAAATTGAATTTTTTTCCCAAGCTATCAGCAAGGAAACTGTAAATGTTTTCTTATCAAAATACACAGTTAAGAATAATGGAATATTTTTTTCTAACAGAGATAATTAATTTTTTCATTGTTAAATTTGTATGGGCAAAAGTGAGCACTGAAGTATCATAAGTAGTCCTATCTTTACAATGTTAATATTGTGTCACCTGCTGACCACCATGTCATTGCACTATCTTGCTCATATTAGGGAGTCTTCAAATAGCCTTCTTATCATGACTCAACAGTGAAATGAAACACTAATCAAAAAAACTCTAAATTCCAGGCCAGCCAGAAACTGTACTTTCTTATTTACTAGAAATTTTTAAAAAGTGGGAATTAAGAAAAGAGAAAAATTAGGGTCAAGGAGAACTCAGGAAAATATATTTGGTGAGACTCACTTGAGAACACCATTCTAGGTTCAGGAGATTTCTGGGACTTATTTTGCTCCCCCCATAGACTTCCAACAGACTCTAAGATCTCAGATATTATGGCTTCAAGATGGCTCCGAGAGACTGTCCTCTTTGTCCTCATACAAAATGTTGAGGCCCATCCAAACAGACATGTGAATGAAGAAACAGAACAACACCTAACTGCCAGTATAACTAACTTATAAGAGTAAATTCGTACGAGATCACTTATTTTACATATTATCTTATAATTATCTCACAAATATCCTCCCCTGACTTCCCAGTACCGTGCCTAAGGTAAGGACTATATCTAACTAAAATTATAAATATATTCCTTTCCTAAGGGACCTCTCATGGGTCTAAAGACACTCTATATTTCCCAGGCCAATTTCAAAAGATGGCAGCCTGCTAAAGATATTACAAACCCCACGTGCCTCCAACCCAACCTTGTCTTCAAGAGCTACAAACTGCCTTATATTAGCAATAAGCAATATAAATTCCATAACTTTAGGAAAATGAGATGACCTGCTGTTTCATCATTGACTATTTTTTAAATACCCAAAAGTGTTTTGCTCATAAGAGATAGTTAATATGTTCACTGAGACAAAACAAACTTAACTTCCACAGAATGCCCGTCTGATCAAGAGATGCCCTTCACAATGGCTCCTCAACAGCCCACACAGCAGCGGCCCCCTAAGGCACCTGCTCCTCTCCATTCTTCATAATGACAGGTTTGCACAGCATCGGGCGAGACAGGCTCCTAGCTTCAGTGATGCCAAAAGTGATGTTTTCCAGGCTTTCATCTCTCCTAGTCTGAGAAGGTGGATACATACATACATACATATATACATAATAGATGATGATGATGATAGATGATAGATGATAGGTAGATATAGATCTATATTAAATTATGACCTCCATAGGCAGAAAAGTTGATGAAGTTGTATTAAGTACCTATCGTTTTTCCCTGACCACGTCAAATCCCCAATATTCATATAACAGTTTCTATGCGCTTGCTTCTCCCCACTCTCAGTCCATATAGAGCAGATGGGTGGAGCTCACCCTCGAGTCTGGGCTGGAATGTGTCTCAGGTCCTGCCCGTCAGAGCATCACATCTTATAAACAGAGGGATTTAATTTAGGAAACCCAAGCTAGGGCAATCAGGGCCAAAGAGACTCAGTTCCAATGATGTTTTATTATAATTTTAGGAAGGAGAGATTTTTGCATGAAAAGGAAGGAGGGTGAAGGAAGGTATAGTCAGTGCCTGAAATGAAGCTGATACACAGGAAGGAAGTGGAGGGAGCTGAGAGGTAAAGAGAAATTAAGTCTTGTGTACTTTATTTTAGCTCTCAAATAAAGCCTGGCCTGTACCTGGGATTTTCGGTTATGAGTCAATAAACTCCTTTTCTCCTTAGCCAGATTATATTACATTCAATGAAAAGTCTTCCCTACAAACTTTTCTGGCTTCATTCAAGTCATACTTTCCAGGTGAATCATAATGCAAGTGATATTTCAAAGAAAGCTAATTTTATTAATGAGTTTTCTGCAAATGGGTATACTGGATATATATCATTATAAGCACAAACAACTTATCTTTCTTTTCTAAGGGAAAAAAGAAGAAAATGGAAAAAATATGAATATCATTTAGAGAATTGAATTGTTTAATGTCTTAAATTCAACCAAAAATGTTGCTTTGATACACATCTGAAATTTTTCACAATAGCATTAAAATGTTGGGATATATCAATTGAAATTATATATATTAATTGATTTCATAGAGAAAGGAAGAGAGAGCGGGGGGAGAGAGAGAGATAAAACATTAACGTGAGAGAAAAATGTCAATCGGTTGCCTCCAGAACGCACCTCGACTGTACATTGATCGAACCAGCAAGCCAGGTATGTGCCCTGACCAGGAATCAAACCCACAACCTTTTGATGTATGGGACAACACTCCAACCAACTGAACCACCTGGTCAGAGCCAAATAATATATATTTTATATTAATGAGATCAGTTGGATTTTCTACCTAAAAACAAAATCCAACAAAAAAATCAGAAGACTGCTGAACAATAGCAGCGTTATTCAAAACAGGCAAAACCTCCACAACTGCTGTTTTGCTTTAGAGTATGACAAGTCCTACCTTGTTGGCACTCTAAGGGGAATGGGGATGTGGAGAAACGCTCTTCCCTCAATTTTAAAAAGTAAAATATTTGCATCTACTTTAACAATTTTCCATCAAGCTAAGTAAAAGGATCATTTTCATACTTTTTGTTCTCTTCAAAGCTGGCATGGAATGTGTAGCAAAAGTGAAAAAAAAATAGTGTTTGGAAGAGCTTGTTTTCATGTACTACAGATTCTAACCTTGCCTGTAAGAGCCAAGGTTGATGCGTCCCATGCCAAATTAAATCTAAGTTGTGTGCAGCAATGAAAAGGGTAGCATTCCATGAAAAATTCCACTTTCAGTTAAAGTAGCTGAGGTTTATTAAATATGCAAAAATTACAATGTCAATGTAACTTTGCAAATTAAGGTTTTCTTTTTCAATGTTTAAGCACTGTACTATAAAAGAAAGAAACAGCTGAAGACTTTCACAGCTTGTTACCTGTATCCTTTTCTCACAAAACCTACACTAATAAATAAGTCATACATTTCCCAAAGATAAGGGATTTTTGTCATGTTCCAGTGAGCCGTTTACTGAATATATTTGAACAAACTGTCTTTGTGCACGGACCCTGACTAATTCTCCTGCTAGTGGGATCAGCGTTACAAACCTTGGTACCCTGCAATACACAAGCATTGCATTTTTGAGCTGGTATATGCTCTCCTTGCAGCTGATCATTGAACACAAAGATACTTTGTACTGGAGTAAGATGCATCATATTTTTTTTAATGAAGATTTGCAAAGGCTTAAGGACGCTGAAGGTGATAATACAAAAGATCTGAAATAAGCATGCATTTTAACATGGTAAAAATAACTGATTTTTTTCTTTTCAAAGAACATTTACTTTTTCTAATGATAAAGGTAATGAAGTTGCAGTGGGAAAATGTAGGAAATGCAAAAAAATAAAAAGAATAAAAATCACCTGTCATCCCTACATCTAGAAATATTAACATTCTAAAACCTTAGAATGCTTCCAAAAATTTTAAAAGCTAAGGTGGGGGAAATTTTCCAGACTTTTCCATATGAAAACAAATAATTTTTTGCAAATTAAGATTATATTCTAAATACCGTTTTGTACTCTTCAGTTTTTACATTGAATGTATCACAGTATATCCTTACATCATTAATTATAAAATACAGTCTTTGACAACTATATAATAATTAACTGACTCCTTCATTTTAAAATAATTTTGTTGAGGACCTATTGCCTGCTAGGCACTACGCTAAGCTCTCAGTATACAGCCTTGGATCTCTATGGAGAGAGACACTAAACAGTTATTACATACATGAATACTTGGATAGCTATTTTTATTAAGACACACAAGTCCTACGAAAGCAAAATACCTAGGAGTTCAGCCTAATCTGGAAAGTCAAGAAAGATTTCCCTGAGAAAGTATAGCATAAGATGAGGCCTATGGAACAAGTAGGCGCTAGCCTGGTGAAGAAAAGAGGAAAAAACAAGCAAGCAGAGGTCTTTGAACTGAGAAAGTGCTCCAGCATGTCTGAGGAACAGAAAGGCCAGTGTGACGGTCAGGGAGAGGCTGGCAGGGACCAGGAGTTCCGCACAGCCTTAGGCCAGCAAGGAGGTCAGAGGCAGAGCTCTCATGGTCTTTCAGGGGCATATTAAGGATTGTGACTTTTATCCTAAATGCAATGAGAAACCAAATTAAATTTGGTTCATTTGAAGTGATATGATCAGATTTGCATTTTAAAAGATCATTTGGGCTGCTAGGCAGATGAGGAATTACAGGAGACAAAAGTGGAAGCTGAGAGACAATAATAAGAAATCACTGTAACAATTCAGGTTACAGTCATTGGTTAGGACCAAGACAGAGACATGGGAAGAAAGAGAAACAGATAGATGAGAAATATATTTTGAAAATAGAATCAACAGGATTTGGTGATGAGATCAATGTGGGAGGTAAATAAAAGGCTGATGTGTAGGATAACTCAGAGCTTGAGAAACTGAGCAATTAAGGCTTCATTTGCTAAATTGGGAGACACTGACGGAGGGCTAAATCTGAAGGGAAGACACCAAACCTGGGCTATCCACGAGACACCAAAGTGAACTTGTCAACACACAGGTCTGGAACTTTCTGTTTTGGCTAAGATGAGCCATTATTCCAATTCACGTAAAGCTTAAGTTTCCAGCGAGATGGTCTCACTAGGCTCCGTATTCCATTTGAGAAGAACAGAACAAACAGCCCCTCTGAAAAGGACTTGGGTAGAAGACTATGCTAATAAATAGTTATTATCTAATGTCTTCAGAGTCAGTGCGCTTTTTAGGAAGTGTGTGCAGAGTAGGCAAAAAGTCCAGTGGAAACTCAAAAGTTATATGTCAAAATGAGACAGTTTTAGGCAAAAATATTTTTTAAAGGAATGACCAGAAAAGTAAGAGCAAAATCAGGATAGGGGGGTGTCAAAGAAATCAATAAAAGAGACCGTTCCGAAGACAGGAAATTACACAGCATGTCAACAAGAGGGTAAGGATTTTGATGACTGAAAGTGATCCACTGGATTTAGCAACCCAGATTCTATAATGATCTCAGTGACAGAGGTTAGGTAAGAGGTGGGGCAGGAGCCAAATATTGTTGGAAGTGAATAAGGGATGAGGTGATTAAGATCGCCTACGTAGACCGCTTTTATGAGAATCTTGACTATAAAGAGCATTACAGAAAGAGAGGTGAGTTTAAAAAAAATAGGACTGATCACTTGTTTTTTTTTTTGTTTTAAAGAATGAAAGACTGAAAAACATGTTTGAAGGCTAAAAATGATGGCCATGGTGAAAGGAAGGAGAAACGTAAATATTGCACTTCAGCATGGTCCTAGAAAAGATGGAAGACAGTGGGACTCAGTACACCCAGAGGAGTTCATCTTCCACAGGAGACAGGGTCCTTCACACTGTCTCAGAAAGAAAAAGGGAGAGTTGCAATATAAAAATAGTCCATCTGTTGCTCCTGTGTAACAGCTTCTACTTTTTCTACATAGTATGTAGCAATGTCATCCCAGGGAGAAGAGACATTTGAGAAGATTGGAGAAGAGGTACAGGTATGAAGTCATCTTTTTTGAGCACAAGAGAATGCAATCGCCAGGTTTAAGGGATCAGATAAAGTGAAAGCTGACTTAAAAGATGTGTGTTTTTCTCCAGCAATTCTTAGTTGCAGCAATACCGGCATGGAGAAATCCAGCCATTGAGTTTTGCCAGGGCTGCAATTTTACTGGGAAATAGAGCAAGAAGAGGGAAACAAAGCTATTGAAGATTTTGTACAAGAGTGATTATAGTGAAGGTTGGATGGGTATAATGAGAACAGAAAGAGAAGGTAGAGTCAATATAATACTTCCATGAGTCTAGGTAGTTGAACATTTATGTCACTTAAAAAGTTTAATTATTATGTATTAGGTTAGGAATATCTACAAATAATTCATAAATAAATTTTTTGTTTATCTCACTTAGATTCCTGAATGATGTCCCTGGGTCAAAGTTAATAAACGCTGTAGGAGTTTTAATACATAAAGACAAATCGCTTTCTATTGAGAGTATATACAACCAAAAAAAAGTATATGTGAATTTCTACTGCATTGGCCAGCACTATCATTACCTTTAATTGTTGCATATTTGATAGCACAAATGGAAGAATTCTTAAAAAGAAAATACTGAGATGAAATCAAAATACATTTTTCAGAGAGTGACTTTTCTATGATCTTTTTTTCTTCTTTCTTGAGTAAACTAAAAATGTGAATGTTTTATTCAGTACTTTTAATTCACATAATAGAGCATAACGTTAAAATCATTTCTAAATTATCAACACTTCTAAAATATATTTTCATAACTCCTTCAAAACCAAATCTTTCTTAATTTAAATTTTAAGGTTTTTTAATTTTTTTAAATGAGAGGATGGATAGTTGGTGAACTATGTCTGCCATCAAAGGCTTACATAACTCGTGGAGAAATCAATGTCAAGTTGGTTATAAGTATTGATTCCTTGTATCAGGATTTTACTAGCAGCCCAGGAAGCATATCAAAGAGAAAAAACAAAAGGAGCCTGCCTTCAAGTAGTTTACAATCTAGTTGGAAAGATGATTATATTAACTAAAATTTCTTAAATGTGACTAATAAAGCAAAACCTACAAATTATTAAAGTTTAGCCAGAATAATCTCCAAATGAGCGTGGAAGAAAATAAGAAAATATGGATGGGTCAGTTGACAGGGTCATCTTGCTTAAAACTGAACTCCTCTTTCGGGACCCCAAATCTCATTCCTACTGTGCACTCCATCTCCAATTTATCCACTCAGTTGCATACACCAGAAACCCGAACAGCCTCCCTGGGGCACCCACTTTCACCTACGCACCAAGTTCAACCCATTCCAGCTCTAAAATCTCTTGTATCCGTAGCTCTCTTTCCAACCCCACGGCCACCATCTTAAATGGGGGACAGAGAAATTTATGCCCGAAGGAGTAGTTAAAGCTCTCTTCTCATAATACAACCACTATGGAAGAATTGTAAATTGAGTGAAATTTTATTTCACCAGATAATATTAAATAGGAGAAGAGCATGAATTTTAACCAATCAGGTATCACTCATATATAATACCAACTGCTCAGGAAGATACCTAAGTTTAGCAGAACTTCTAAAACAATTGGAAATTTTATGTGGCTACATAAGGAATGCAGTTTACCACTCATTTTCCTTTCATTAGTTTACAACTATGTATTGAACATCTATTGACTATTTCTATATTTTTCCTTTAAATATCATTGTTTTGATACATTGTCATACTGGCTGATGTATCATAAGTTTCTCTGTAAGTAATCCCGGGTTTGTTAAAAGAAAATAAATCAGGGATACTATTTTGAACAACATTGTTTGATTTCAAAGTTCTTGGTATGTTTTCTGACTTTTTAACCGCATGTCCTCTTCCAGCTTATATAAGTATCAAAAAGCAGTAGAATAAAAAAAAATAAAGAAGGTTAACAATATATTTAGGTTTTCCACTTTTGAAGCAAAGCTTTACTACAACTTTTGCCTTTTCATTTTCCCAACAAATTATATACAAATTATTCTCTATTCTTCCTTGTAGAAAAAATAAAGAGACAAATGTATTAAATAATTATACATGTTTATATTTTCATAAAAAATATGATCCCAAAATGGTATTTTTTAATTAGCTAGGATCTTAATTGACTATCTCATACTGAACCTGTACTTCATACTTAACTGAAAGCTAACATCTAATATTTGGCACTGAAGTATCCAAATATTGGCAACACACGGGTCTGGAACTCTCTGTTTTGGCTAATATGAGCCATTATTCCAATTCATGTAAAGCTGAACTTTCAAGTGAGACAATCTCACTAGGCTCCCTCTTTGATTTGAAAAGAACAGGACAAACAGTTCACTTTCAAACAGGTCTTTGCTTCTCTTGGTATGAGAAAATGGTCTGCTAAAAGCCTTGTAGAGGGGGAAAAATTATTTTGAAAAAGAAAATCCATTACTGTTTCACCAAAGGGACAAAATCCAGAATATCCTAACCTAAATTCTCTCTCCTCCTCGGATATTATATGCATATGCTTGAGTTAGTATTCAATGTGCAATTAGATTAAATACTCTATTTATACAGCCTAATGGTTCCACCGCACAATGATCGGTCTCTTTTTGTAGAATGGGAATATCTTTTAAATCTCCTTCATAGAGCCTGAGTAATGAATTTAGTGAAATTTATTATTAATTTACTAATTATTGAAATAATAAGAGAGAAGTGCTAAGAAAGGGAACAGAGATCAGAGCATCAAGAAAGAAAATGAGAAGAGAAACAGACAAAGAAACGAAAGAAATATTGTGGCTGTAAGATACTTTGGACACATTCCAGCAGAAATTGGAAAGCTGGTCATCGAAAAGAACAGAGATGCCGGTTTTGGGATCTATATCCTAGACAGCAGTTGCTCAGCTGAAGCCATAACTTAGTGGCTATAATCATTGGCTGAGTACACCTAGTTCAGGTATTGCTCCTTACGAAGCCTAAGGAAATTGTCTTATTGTGTGTTTGTTTGTTTACCTTGGGACTTCAAATGGTCTACAAAATTGTTAGTTTGGGAAAACTAAGAGCATACAATGGAAAGAAACGCCTCTGGTTAAATTAAGTGGCAAGTAATCTATATAAATACACATGGAAATACAGATGGCTTGTGGGTATGGTTCTGGCTGTGCTTCATTCAACAAACACTGACTTCACGGTCATCGAAGTCCCATTCCGTGCCCAGTGTATAAAGTTCATTGTCCCAAACTTGATGCTGATCCACCTGTCCTGTTTCCACTGTGCTTGTCCCAAAGTCATTCTGTTCACAGCCAAATTGCACACCAGCAGGGCTCCACTACAAACTGCAAGGAGCAATCCCTGAAAATTCTCTTCTGAAAGTGGAGAGGTACAATAACATGGATTTTAGACAAAAATAGACTGATTTTAAATCCTGGATTCAACTCTCATAATGGTGTATCCTCAACTTCTTCAGCTGTAAAATGAGAATAAGAATTATATCTTTCTCATAGCGTCCTTATAAAAGGATTAAATGTGATAATAGATGTGAGATACATAGAACCTAGTAGGTATTCAATAAACAAAAGTTACTTTGAGATAAAAACATTCTCTCTCAAGATCTTGAGATTTTATTTCTAGTTCTGGTCAGACAGCCATCGTTCAAATCCAGGTCCTATGGGTACTATATAGGAAGTATGTATATTCTGTGCAGCTTCCTTCATGTGTCAATCAGTGGCTTTAAGTGGGGGAAAAATGTGTTTCAAGCTTAGTTCCTGGCTCTTTCCAATACCCTAACAGCTTATCACTGTGTCTATTTCCTGTTTTTCACTTAAGTGTCTCTATTTTCCTTCCCCTTTCCCATCGATTTCAACAAAGGGGGGGGGGGGGGCAGATTCTACCTGTATCTGGAACTGAGTTTAGATTCACTTGCAAGTTAATTATTTTTTTCCCATCACATGAAGGATACACAATAAGCAAAAGCATAAAAACCTCTTATATAGAGACACCTTAGCATTTGCTGTTTCTCACAAACCTGTTCTCAGACATTTCCCTGCTCTGCTGAAGCAAGTCCATCAAAAGTGCATGTTCTGCAGGGATCTCTAGATATATGTATGTAGCAAAATCATTTTGAGTGAAAAGTGTAAAAGTTGAAAAAGATACATATCTCTTCATATATATTGTATATACATTTATGTAAATTTAAAAATATATGCCATTCGAATTATATTTTGTTCAAGGCATACAAAAAATGCATTTTAGAATGAGGCGTTGGAAACACAAATCAGAAATAAAAAGAAAAAATAAAATAATGGAATCGCACAGATGAATTAAGTTAAATATCATTAAGTAGAGCTATTTTAATTACCAATAGTTAACAAAGATAATTCAAGCAAATGTTTTGTATTAGCCATGTCTGGCTAAACAAACAAACCCTCAAGATGAAAATATTACTTTCATTGTTATCACAAAGCTGATATTGTAGAATATAATCTGAATCTGAAGGCTTTTGGGCTCCTTAAGGCTAAACTACAGAATTACTTACCCAGTTCCTCATTGCACTGGGTTTCGTTAAACTTTCTGACGTGGAAGATCAGAGTTATGAAACAATACAGAGAGTAGGCCAGAATATGTGCCTGCCCTCTGGGGGCAGCTAGCTACAAAAGAGAAGGGAGAGAAAAGGGGGTTTAATCTTAGTCTGTTTAGTTTGCCCTTCCAAATGCACCAGATTAAGTCGCTGTTCTCCCTTTCTGAAAGAAGGTAAGGGAGTGCCGAGAGGGCAGGCGTGATGACCTAATGAAAAGCCCTCCACACGAGAGAAGGCATTAGGAGCAGAAAAGTTTTGCACCTTAAGCCCCACAGTGACCATTTGAACAGTCTCTTGCCAAATGCTTTCTGTGGGCATAAAAAATCATACCACTGCTTCTCAGTGATGACCCCTAAAACAGCAAAACTTTATTTCAACAAACTTTAGATTTCTTTCTAAATCATATTTTTCACTTTATGAAAATTACAGCTTATTTTTGTAATAAATTTTTCTCTTCTTTACTAAAATTGAAAAACCAGTTCAGAGTGCTGTTACCAGACCTCTAATGGTTTATTAATTCACTTAATTCACCCCCATAAAAAGAAATAAGAATAATTTTGACTGTTATCAGGTCTGTAATTGGTTAGTTCTAAGGCTGTTTTGGGCAATATCAGATATAATACAATTTAATATGAAATGTTAAAAAATACCTAAATTCATATGCACTGTTAGAATTATCTTGACTTCAGTTCAGTTATATTTTAAAATAGGAAATAGAATCTATTACGATAAGGCAGGCTAGATAAAGGAAGGACTCAAAGAAATCTTTTTTAGGTATGTTTTGGACCAGAAACATAAGATTAGAATTGAAATAAAATAATACACTTCAGAGAGTATCCACTATATACTCTCCCACAAGTATACACAAGTTTATATTCCTTAAATTCACAAAAATCTATTTTTAAGCATAAACATCTTCAATTTTTAAAGATTTTATTTATTTATTTTTAGAGAGAGGGGACGGGAGGGAGAAAGAGAGGGAGAGAATCATCAGTGTGTGGTTGCCTCTTACGTGGCCCCCGCTGGGGACCTGGCCCACAACCCACACATGTGCCCTGACTGGGAATTGAACTGGCGACCCTTTGGTTCACAGCCTGTGTTCAATCCACTGAACTACACCAGCCAGGGCCACAAAAATCTTTTTTAATCTTCACGTATTCCATTATATATCTCAAAACACTTCTTATCATTAGTTATTGCTCTCTTTAGAAAGAAACTATAGCAAATTTGTTATCATCAGCTACTTCTTTTTTTTTACTATATTTTATTGATTATGCTGTTACAGTTGCCCCACTTCCCCCCTTCTTTCCCCCACCCCCTTACCCCCCTTTACCCTCCCTTTAGTTTTGTCCATAGGTCCTACACATAAGTCCTTCTGCTCCTGCACTTCCTATACTATTCTAACCTCCCCCTGTC